>SJYT01071498.1:277909-309930 GCA_006410635.1 Cephalophus harveyi
TCTAGTCAAGGTTATGGTTTTTCCAGTAGTCATGTATGGATGTGAGAGTTGGAGTGTGAAGAAGGCTGAGTGCCAAAGAATTGATGCTTTTGAACTGTGGTGTTGGAGAAGACTCTTGAGAGTCCCTTGGACTGCAAGGAGATCCAACCAGTACACTCTGAAGGAGATCAACCCTGGGATTTCTTTGGAAGGAATGATGCTAAAGCTGAAACTCCAATACTTTGGCCACCTCATGCGAAGAGTTGACTCATTGGAAAAGACTCTGATGCTGGGAGGGATTGGGGGCAGGAGGAGAAAGGGACGACCGAGGATGAGATGGCTGGATGGCGTCACGGACTCAATGGACATGAGTCTGAGTGAACTCCAGGAGATGGTGAGGAATAGGGAGGCCTGGCGTGCTGCAATTCATGGGGTCGCAAAGAGTTGGACACGACTGAGCGACTGAACTGAACTGAACAAACACACGAAAAGATGTTCAAGACCATTATTATCAGAGAAATGCAAGTCAAAACCACAGTGAGGTACCATTTCACGCCAGTCAGAATGGCTGCGATCCAAAAGTCTACAAGCAATAATTGCTGGAGAGGGTGTGGAGAAAAGGGAACCCTTTTACACTGTTGGTGGGAATGCAAACTAGTACAGCCACTATGGAGAACAGTGTGGAGATTCCTTAAAAACTGGAAATAGAACTGCCTTATGACCCAGCAATCCCACTGCTGGGAATACACACACATGTGTACCCCAATGTGTACCCCAATGTTCATTGCAGCACTGCTTATAAAAGCCAGGACATGGAAGCAACCTAGATGCCCATCAGCAGATGAATGGATAAGAAAGCTGTGGTACATATACATAATGGAATATTACTCAGCCATTTAAAAGAATACATTTGAATCAGTTCTAATAAGATGGATGAAACTGGAGCCTATTATACAGAGTGAAGTAAGCCAGAAAGAAAAACACCAATACAGTATACTAATGCATATATATGGAATTTAGAAATATGGTAGCAATAACCCTATATGCAAGACAGCAAAAGAGACACAGATGTATAGAACAGTCTTTTGGACTCTGGGAGAGGGCAAGGGTGGGATGATTTGGGAGAATGACATTGAAACATGTATATTATCATATATGAAATTAATCGCCAGTCCAGGTTTGATGCATGAGACAGGGTGCTTGGGGCTGGTGCACTGGGATGACCCAGAGGGATGGGATGGGAAGGGAGGTGGGAGGGGGGTTCAGGATGCGGAACACATGTACACCCATGGCAGATTCATGTCATTGTATGGCAAAACCACTATAATATTGTAAAGTAATTAGCCTCCAATTAAAATAAATAAATTCATATTAAAAAAAAAAAGTTCTGGTGCCTAAAAATCACTCAGTGTTTATTAAGTGGGTAGGTTAGCATCCTTTTACTAACACCTTTATGTACCTTTTAAAAAAGTCAGCTTCCCCTCATTTTACTTCAAATTTCAAAGTTTTTAGCAAAGCTCAACACAAATTTGGAGTTCATATTGTGGCCCTCCAACCCTCTTGGCCCTGTGTCGCCCCCATGTGGGCGTGGGGCCTGTTTATGTGTTATGAAATGTGTATCTCCATTTCAAGTGTTCCTGTGCACAATCATAGAGAGCATGTTTTCCTCAGTCCCAAGAAGCTGCCAAGTGCCTTTGATTTTTGAGGAGTGGAGGACAGCTCCCAGTCTTGCAGGTCATCCATCCTTTGGGGGCACTGTCTGTCCTCTCCACCTTCCAGTTTTCTCTCTCAAAACACTTTAGTCTTGTGGGCTAGGGAGACCAATGGTTAACCAAATGGTGGATTTTTATGACTCAAAGGAGGAAGAAGGGGTGGAGGTATACTCTTCACCTGCTTATATTTTCTATTAATCAGGTTGACAAATTTTAACTGAGAAAGTATTCTTTGTCATTTCCTGTACTAATAGAAGCTCATGGGTATCTTCAAAAAGCTTTCGATCTGTTATACAAATATGCGTGTGAACGTGACAAGCAGGCTCATCCATGCACTTATTCCAGGGATTTAGCCTGCCTATAAAGTTCTCACTTTTCAGCCATTTCATCATAATTATCACTCCTTTTTGTATCCTTTTGTATCTCCTAAACTGTGGTGCTTTAAATTTGATGCAGCATGCCTACAGATGGCTGACAAATATAACTTAAGATCTGTTTCTTTAGATTCTACTATTCATTCAAGAAACATGTATTAAGTACCTATTAGGCTTTGCGGGTAAAATGAACTCAGTACTAGCCTTTTGTTCCAGGTGTTCATAACTAGTGGTGGGACAAAAGAGATAAGCATGGAAACACGTGAACACAGTGTTACAATAGAGGTGGGTCTCATCTGAGGCTGGACAAGGTAGAACAGTGTGTGTGTGTGTGTGTGTGTGTGTGTGTTGGAGAAGCTGATGAGGCTGAATGGCAGATTTGGAAATTGAACTGTTCCTTGAAGAAATCTGCAGGACATAAAGAGGCTGTAAGCTTTACTGCCTCAAACAGCATGAGGCCTTAATGTGGCAGTATTAATTGTCATAGTTTAATGAGATATATATTGATGGTATCCTCTCGTGATTTCTCACAGCTCTCTCAAAATAGGTTCTATATAATATGATATCACCATTCAGGATAGTTAAAATGACAGTTTTATCTTCTAAGCTGTAGCCTTTTCTCTTGGCATTTTTAAGGATATTATTGTTGGGCTAACAGGTGAGACCAATGAGCACACTCGGTTTGGGAATACTGTGTGATCTCTAAGGAAGAAGCCTCCATGAATTTAACAAGCACAGCCTAGACTCTAAGCTTTACCCAAGGCTTTGGAAGGTGCTATTAGATATATAAGAGAAGAAGACAGGCCTGGTAGGATCAGAAGAAACACCAAACTAGGGCCCCTGATGTTGAGTTCAGCCTTGGGTCTTGCAGTGACTCATGTTATCACCTTGAACAGATCATTTAAATCTCCTCAAACTCCATTTTCTCATCTATAAACTAGGGACTATTATTGTGGCCTACCTTCACAATAAGATTATTGTAAACATAAGAAGTGTTATGAGATCAGCCTGCTGGGAGCGACTGGGGGCAGGAGGAGAAGGGGACGACTGAGGATGAGATGGCTGGATGGCATCACGGACTCGATGGACGTGAGTCTGAGTGAACTCCGAGAGATGGTGATGAACAGGGAGGCCTGGCGTGCTGCGATTCATGGGGTCACGGAGAGTTGGACACGACTGAGCGACTGAACTGAACTGAACTGAAGAAGTGTTATAGATATACAAAAAGTGTTGTAATTATTGAGGTGTTCCCCAATTTTTTTTTCAGATTTCAAACCTACTTTCATGACAGTGGAAAAAATTTTATTATCCTTATGGATAAACTTTTCAGTTGGAAGACACACACAAACACATATACATATATTATATGTGTATACATATATATTCAGTTTTATAGACATATAATTCACAACTCTATAGTATACATGTATATATTATATATACATACATAGATATATATGAATGAAATAACTGGAAATCAATTCTAAGTTTAAATTTAATTAATATGCCAAAGCAATGACAGCTTCTGGAATTGCTAACAGATACGAAAGTACAAGAATGAAATGCGTGAGGAGAATGATGCCCAGAATTCTTCCTGGCAGACATGCAAATTCATTCAGGCCTCAAGAGAAGGAAAGGGAGATGGCTCACTGCACCACGCTGGCAAGACATCCTCCTGGAGCCTGAGTCACTGGACTGTGGTGAGTGTCCCCAAGCCCTTTCATAAAACATGTCCCCAACATAGTGTCCCCATGCCCTTTCATAAAATAACCTGGATAAAGAAGTCAGCAGCCTTCTAAGAGGCATCTGTTTCATGTGCTCAGGATGGCTATATTATTGGATGAACAAGGAGGAAAAAAGGTTTACTGCAGAGTGACTTTATAAGGGCAGAGTCACCTCAGTTACAGATAAGATTTAACAATCTGAACTGAATTCATTATAACACTATTCACTTAGAAACAAAAATGTCATTTCTCATGACCCAATAAATGAAGTGTAATTACTGAAAGCATATAAATGATAGAACTGAAAATGTTCTCCTCCTGATCATGCTTATGACAAGAAGCAATTTCACATATCTAAATCACTGATAACCAGGGAGAAACACCCTGAGACAGACCAAACACTTTGGACAGAATGTCGACAATAAAGATCATGCTACATACTCAATCTTCTGAGAGATCTAGAGCTTTCTGACAACTGCTAAAACTCTAATGTGAGTTTCACGCCCTCAGGAAATATTTAACTCACTTTGAAATTTATTTGCAGCAATAGAAATCTGGGAATATTACTGAAAATACCTAGGATGGCCCCTGGCCTTCTAAGCTGAGCTTTGACCTGCTTAAACTTAACCAGTGGCCTCCTACCACTCTTTCCTTTCAGAGATTTCAATCCTCTGTAATGTAAAGATCACAAACAAACAATCCTCTGATTGCTTCTAACGAAAACATTAATAAAATTCTTCATATAACAGTCAAGTGAAGTCAAGTATGGCATTCTGTGCTTACCCAGGAACCACCAAGTCAGTCTTTCATCTCTTTCAGCTTTGGACTACTGAATGCTCAATTTTTAAGCATTATTAGAGAAAAGATCATTCGGTGAAGCACTTCTCCCAGAAAAAATCTTGCTAAATGACTTCTTATTCTTAAAATGATGCCAATTCCTTTCCTAAAAGTGTATGCACCATTCAATGATATATGATTAGAAATTATGAGGCCAATTTTCCAAAGGTGTTCCTTCATTTGCATCAGCAAAAAAAAAGAAGTACTTATAATTGTCCATGCAAATCAAGGACTTTCATATGCAAATACTTATATGTGAATGTCATTATGCTGCTCCAATATACAGATTGAAGTTTTAATCTATTATACAAATAAATGTGTAAATATGCATTTGTATTTTTCGTTAGAAAAAAAAGAAGTGTCCATACATATAACTATTGATAGAAACAGAAAGGAAAGAGCCAGCAAAGGTCACCTGTTATATTCCAGATGATGCTATTTTCATCAGCTAACATGTTACAAACAGAACTGCTTCTTTCTTCTCACCCTCATGCCCTGTTACAGAATCTTGATCATGAATCCAGACTTCATATTTTATTATGATCAATTCAGTCTGTGGAACACAGTCACCCTCACTTTGCATTTTGGTTATCAATGAGTCTACCCATCCTCCAGGCTTCTAGATGTGCCTGAACTCCATTGCTGTTTGAGTTGCATTCCCAGTAGATGTCTCAACCTAATATAAATCAAACTGTGCAACTGATTCTAGGGAAGTGGTGTTACTTGTTCTATCTAACTAGAAGCCAAGTTCCAGTCCAACTGAAATGCATGGTGCATAAATGTTTACCCAAAGCTGCCTCATCTGTCATATATTTTTGAGAAATTACAATTACCCCAGGGGGAAAAATTTGCAAAGGGACAATCGTTTGATCTAGAAATATAAGCCATGTGACCAACACAAAACTAAAGACTTGTGTACCACCATAATAAACTAACAGCTCTCACCTTGGGGAACCTTGTCCTCCACACAAAAAAGCAGTACAAAGAGACAGATCTATTTACTGGAGAAGATGCTAGTACTAACTGACAAGGTGGCTCATTTCAGTTTGACCCAGAGAGGATATTTCATTTTAGTTTTACTCAGAGAGGTAAATTATGCAGGGCTGTCAAACCAGGAACATTTCTCCTACTTTCCCCCATTCTCCCAACAGACAGTGAAAACTAATGACTAGAATAGACTTGCTTCATTTGACTACAGATCATATCCTATCTTATACAAAATCTGAAAAAGAGAAAGATTTACAAGTGACAACTAGTGATCCTCTTACTGGAATACGTGATGATATAAGCTGTGACAATATTTTCGATCTGAGAGTATAGCTTATGGTTTGGATAATTATATTTATCTTGCTTTCAGGGGCAAGAAGAAGCTGGGATGATGTGACCTAGATGAAAGATATTAAAATTACTAGAACATTTAAATGGTTTAATAGGGACAGCAAGACAGAATATTGAAGTAGCAGACATCATTAGAGCAAGTCACAGCATAAGCAGAAAAAAAATGCCTAATTCTAGTTGCAAAGAAAACTGACAGGTCCACAGGTTACATTAAAGATTCCGCGGTTTCTCAGAGCTGTTGGAGAAAAGTGAAAGGAAGGACCAGTCAATGTGCAACTGCTTTTGTAAACACTGAAACACTATCCTTATCTGCACATTGGTGTAGCCTGAAGTATATGCATTGCAATAACAGTAATATTCCCAATTTCTATCCAATCAGTAAAATTAAACCTTTCAAAGCACTTTCACGAATAAAGTAACATTACTAATTTTACTGAAATCTGAAAGTGGTCATTGGACATTCAGACCTGGTCCTACTTCAATCACATTTCACCCTGGGCAATAGGACAAAAAGTTGTAATTTGTTATTGCTTGAAGAGCCACAGGACTTTTTGAAACTCTGGGAATGTAAAAGTTCATAAAAAATATTGGGGAAAAAACAGCAAAAATATCATTTAATAATTTTATTGAACAGAAAAACTTTCATTGTTGCACCTTATCCTGAGGCAGCAGCACTGGTCTATTATCTCATAAATCTGGATTGGAAGCCACAAAGCCCTGCGTGGGTGGGAAATAACAGGGTTAGAATAAAATCAAGATCAGATGGTAAAGGAAATGCATGTGTTCGTCCTTTCAAAGGGGCCTACTGGAGAAACACAAACACAATGTTGAATCAGATATCATTCTGCATAGACATGTGCATTTTTCATCACAGTGAGAGACATTTGTATTATGGTATCTCGGAGGTGATATAAACAAAATAGAAGACAATTTCTGGCTTCCCAAATAAGGGCTTCCCAGGTGGTTCAGTGGTAAAGAATCTGCCTGCCAAAACAAGAGATGCAGGAGATGCGGGTTCAATCCAGGATCGGGAAGATCCTCTAGAGGAGGAAATGACTCCAGTATTCTTGCTGAGAAAAGAGGAACCTGGTGGGCTATGGTCCGTAGTGTCGCAGAGTCGGACGCTACTGAGTGGCTGAGCATGTACAGGCATAGTGTGATATGCTTCCTCTCCATGAAACTAGGTAAAGCCATCAACTCTACTTCACTAACTTAAGATGGGAAAATAATATAACTACAAAAATACGGAGCAAAGCCTAATCTCCAGTGTCTACAGAACCACCCCCTCTTTTAACAGACAGCTATGGAGATATATAATTTATCATCCATTCTTGTCATTTAAGTAGATGCATTCAGATAATTTCCCAAGATTATTCTTAATGGAACTGTATGAGTGTCAGTCAAAAATATCACAAAATCCAATGTTAATCCCTTGTCTAATACAAGTTAAAAGGGAGTTTGATCTTGCATGCTGCCAACCAGCCCCTAGCCCTGCATTGTGCTCTCCCTCTGATTTCCATCATAGACAATTTTATCTCTCAGAAGAGTATGAAGTATAATCACATTGTAATACAATAGGGGGTGTGTGTACTTGTAAGCAAATACTTATCTTTGGGAAAAACCTCTCTGGATCTTACACCCTACTGGGACTGGCAGGCCCACCAGCTCCTGCCATTCAGCACAAATACATCTCAGCATCAAGCAGTTAATAGATACTGACACATGAAGCGCTTTGCCTTAATAGATCTATATTTATATCTAGCTTGTTTCAAGTTCAATTTGCAAGGGAGCCTTATCTTGGTTGCTATCAAATATGCTACTTACCCTGCCATTTCCACCTGACAGCACCTGATGGTACAGATCTCATTTCAGTGAAACCCACAGCTGCCTTTCCCACTCACACAAGCCTTCCGGGCCATCACATTATCATATCTATACTCATACTGTTTTCTGTTTTTTTCCCCTCATCTCCTGGCCAACCTTATTTATCTCCAACACTGAACTCAAACGTTGCCTCCTCTGCCAACCCTTCCTTGATCTCAATACTCACTGTGCAATTGACAACATCGTCTCTTAGAGAGGGCATCCCTGGTAGCTCAGTTGCCAAAGAATCTGCCTGCAGTGCAGGAGGCCCTGGTTTGATTCCTGGATCAGGAAAATCCACTGGAGAAGACATAGGCTACCCACTCCAGTATTCTTGGGCTTCCCTGGTGGCTCACCTGATAAAGAATATGCCTGCAATGTGGAAGACCTGGATTTGGTCCTTGGGTTGGGAAATCCCCTGGAAAAGGGAACGGCTACCCACTCCAGTATACTGGTCTGAAGAATTCCATGGACTGTATAGTCCATGGGGTCACAAAGAGTCAGACATGACTGAACGACTTTCACTTTCTCTTAGAAAACTGCCTTGAACACATTTCAAACAAAGCACCTGTGATGCATTTTGCCTTTATTTATTTATTATCTTGTCTCTAATTAGTATTTAAGGCATCTGAAGACAGGAATTGGGAAAGCATCTTTGTTTGTACTCCCAGCACAAAGTACTATGCCTATATCTAAGTGCTCCGTACATGCATTTCCATGGAATCTTTGCAGAGATGTTATATTGTTTATTCTATTAGACTATATTTCTCTATTCTATTAGAATTCAGTTTTAAAGAGAATACATAAACTAAAATCTGTTCACACTGACAACCATTTTTCTGTATCTTGTCTACTTTGTCTATCTTCGTGCATGCATGTGTGTGTGTGTGTGTGTGTGTGGTGGTGGTGGTGGTGATGATGGTTTACTTCTGAGTTGTGTTCTACTCTTGAGATCCCATGGACTGTAGCCAGCCATGCTCCTCTGTCCGGAATTTCCCAGGCAAGGATACTGGAGTGGGTTGACATTTCCTTCTTCAGGGGACCTTCCCAACCCAGGGATCCAACCTAGGTCTAAAGTTTCATGGGCTTCTCAGGTGCCTCAGCAGGAAAGAATCCACCTGTAATACAGGAGACTTAGGTCAAATCTCTGGGTTGGGAAGATCCCATAGAAATCACCTAGATTGCCTGGGAAATCCCATAGACAGAGGAGTCTGGTGGGCTACAGTCCATGTGGTCGCAAAAGAGTTGGACATAACTTAGCAACTAAACAACAGTGACGCACAACACGTATTCATAGCATTTGTTCTCAAAGTTTTTCAAAATTCTTAATTGGTTCCAAATAGCACAGTCAACTTAGCAGGGCAATATGGTGAACTCTGTAATCATAGATTTAGTCCCAATAATAAACATTACAAATCCTGTAGCAAAAGTCACTCATCAGTTATCTAAAAAGTACAACTTTGTGTCCTGTCACTTCACCAAGTGTCTGAGTATCATTGTGAAGTAATTATGAATGAGCACATGGTCTCATTTCCCTTCCTCTTCCCTTTGTAAATTAAGTTAGCAAACACTTGAGAGCCTACTATGTTTCATATGCCACTAAATTAGAGAATCAAAAACTAACAAAACAGAGTCCCTGTCCTAAAGGAGCTCATTTTTCAGAAAATGAATTTTATCACAAAAGTATTATGATATGTATGATGAGTAGTCCCTGTTCTAAAGGAGCTCATTGTCTATAAAAGGAGTTTATAGACACAATTATTCATTATGGTATCTATGATGAGAGTTATGATGAAGATAAACACAGAAACCAAAGTGCAAGAAACAAGGGAACTTTAGGTGTGCCTTACCATTATAATATAATCCCTTGTAGAGTTCTGAGAATAATATCTATGTGAACCTTCTCTTTGGCTATTAAATGTACCTTCCAATGATACCAAAAAATCTTCTATTTTCACTAAAATGGTAGTCTGCATGCTGTCTCTTTAGTCATGTCTGATTCTTCATGACACTATAGACTGTAGCCCACCAGGCCCCTTTGTCTATGGGATTCTCCAGGCAAGAATATTGGGGTCAATTGTCATGCCCTCCTCCAGAGGAATTTTCCTGACCCAGGGGTTGAACCCACATCTCTCACGCCTCCTGCATCAGCAAGCAGGTTCTTGGCCACTAGTGTCACCTGCCTATCCAAACGATGAAATCTCATTTGGATAATGATATTCCATGTTCTATATTCTGTGGGATATTCTATATTCTGTTCTATGTTCTATATTCTGTTGGATATCAAGGCATTTTCTCCACCTTATTTAAATCTATGAGGTTTCTTTCCCCATGTTATTTTAGTTCATCTAAATACTCATACATTATTTGCATTGGTTGTCGCATTAGATGGATAATGAATACTCTACTCAATTTAATTCTATTGTCTGACTGGAACAGTTTAGCTGAAGACAGTCAGCCACAACATGAATGACTATTTGTTCAGTATTTCTCTTAGGAAGTCTAGCAGTAGAGACACTATCAGTATACTATAAATTGTGGCATCCAAATTTATAAAGCTGATGACTGTCTCAGTCGACTCTGGTGGTGAGCCTTGTGCCAGCTCCACCAGTTGGCTCTGCAGGGGTAAGACTTGTATGTGAAGGGGTTTTACATAAGAACACCTATCCTTGGGGGAAAAAACAAATGCAGCAGTCAATGGAAATGTGTATGTGACCACTTGTAGTGTGTATGAATGTGTGTGCATAGATGGTTTTAAGTACAGAGAGAGATATCTGGAGTCTAACTAACACCAAAGGTTTGAAAAGTTTGGAAGGAGAGCAGAACCTGCCATATGGTGGTATAAATTAACCACTGACAGTGCTTGGATTTTATGTTCTCTCTAAAGCTTGAAATGTGGGAAGGAAAACTATGGTTAAATGGCTATGCAGACGATTTTAGCGACAGCTTCTAAAACTGGTAACTCAGCTTCTGTTCCATGCTTTCCTGCAAATCTTAAGCATTTTTGCTACAGAAAAAAAAAGTCCATAAAACTTAAACTGTCATTATGGGTAAGCTAAACCCAAATGTAGCCATTTTATTTCATCTATTTGATCTTTTATGAGGACAGTTATTTACTTCAGTATTCTTTCTTGTTCAGAGACATAGCATAATGATATTAAAGTGGTCTGGCTGGGTTTGAGTTCCTGAAAATAAGAGATTTGGGTATGCAGTAAACATTCTGAATTAGTAATCCTTCTCCAACCAACAACTAATACTGAGAGCTGAAGTCAAAATGGAAATGCTGCTTAAATAATTTACCACAATTCCCTTACTTTGAATAACAGCTGGAGTCTGTCCTAAGCAATATGAGGTCTATAGATGTGTCTAGAAAGTGTCAGAAACTGACATGTATATACAAGTTGTTCCACTTTATTTAGGTCTTGTTAGTTAATCATTCTCAGTTGAAGACCAATTATCTCCAGATTATGTCTCTTGTCCTTGGAAGAAAAGCTATGACCAACCTAGATAGTATATTCAAAAGCAGAGACATTACTTTGCCGACTAAGGTCCGTCTAGTCAAGGCTATGGTTTTTCCTGTGGTCATGTATGGATGTGAGAGTTGGACTGTGAAGAAGGCTGAGCGCCGAAGAATTGATGCTTTTGAACTGAGGTGTTGGAGAAGACTCTTGAGAGTCCCTTGGACTGTAAGGAGATCCAACCAGTCCATTCTGAAGGAGATCAGCCCTGGGATTTCTTTGGCAGGAATGATGCTGAAGCTGAAACTCCAGTACTTTGGCCACCTCATGAGAAGAGTTGACTCATTGGAAAAGACTCTGATGCTGGGAAGGATTGGGGGCAGGAGGAGAAGGGGACGACAGAGGATGAGATGTCTGGATGGCATCACGGACTCGATGAACGTGAGTCTGAGTGAACTCCAGGAGATGGTGATGGACAGGGAGGCCTGGCGTGCTGCAATTCATGGGGTCGAAAAGAGTCAGACACGACTGAGCAACTGAACTGAACTGAACTGATACTCTTACAAGAAACACACCAAAGCCATTAACTTACATTTGGGAATCTCTGAGCTGCATGAGAGAACTCTTCTTTCCCTATTTTTTCAGTTAATTCATTAATTCAATAAAGTTTAAGAGTTCGCTACAAGCTAGAAATTATGTTAGGTACTAAGAAAACAAAAATCTATAAAATTCTACTGTGATGAAGTGAGGTCAACAAGTCTTCCTAGTAAGCAACTATGAAAATATACAAAACTGTCAAAAAAAAAAAAAAAAAAAAACTTTAGCACTCTGGAAATTGATCAAAAGGATAGGAAAACAGAAATATTTATTTATTAAAATGATCAAACTACAATTGGGAAAAATAGGAATTCCTGATGTTCTTCCCTAGGACTGATCCTATTCCTGGTTCCTCAGTGTGATAGTCAACCAGGGTGGAGCAGGCTATGAAAAGCAGTGGCCATATTGACACTGCAAGGGGTGTGGGTAATCACTTGACTTGCAGTGTTGCTGCTATAGACTCACAAACTAGCTGCAGGTATTAACAGAGATTTCTAGAAGATTAGGTGGTTATGTAAAGCTTGATAATTTCTCCGCATATCCTGGAAAGACCCAAGGCTGTGTGCACGTACACTAGAGTGGGTGCAAGCCACTAAAATATCCCTAGCTGATGGAACCTCAAGGCATGAACAGAGGAGTCATGAGAGAAACTATCATAAAATTAAAGCAGGAGAGAGTTGAAGTCAGTCTAAGCTATGAATGTAGTTGACACAAAGACTCATCAGCAAAAAAAAAAAAATAAGAAGGAAGACATGGGTTTGAAATATTTGAGCACAATCTCTTAAAATATCTGTCTCTGAAGACACAGTCCAACACTTTTCAATCTTAAAACTAAAAAATGGAAAAATAAAACTGATCAGAGATGTCAATGACTATACATTGCAGGGGAGAAAGGTTTCACAGATTTTGTCCAAAGAAGTTGTATTTATTAACATGAAAGTAAAAGTGTTAGTTGTCCAGCCATGTCTGACTCTTTGTGACCCCATGGACTGTAGACTACCAGGCTCCTCTGGCCATCTCCAGGCAAGAATCTGGCGATTCTCCAGGCAAGAATACTGGAGTGGGTTGCCATTCCTGTCTCCAGGGGATCTTCCCAACCCAGGAATCAAACCCGGGTCTCCTGCATTGCAGGCAGATTCTTTACCATCTGAGCCACCAGAGAAGTCCATTTATTAACATAAAAGTAAATAAAAACAACAATCCTGAAGGAGAAGGCTAGATCAGAATCACTAGAGTCATGATGATATGGTATCTAAAATGTCTAGTATTAAACAGAACATGTGCAAAGAAAAAGAAAGCATGATCCATATTTAAGAACTAAAAGTAAAAGCAAAAAGCTTCTAGTACATAATGTTTCTGAATGTTCCCTGATTCTGAAGGTAGTAGAAAAAATTGTGCAAGTAACTGTGATAAATTTGTTCAAAGAACAATAGGAAGTCATGTTTAAAGAACTAAATAAAAATATTAACAAATCAGTGTTAACAAATGGAGTATCTCAACAACAAAAAATAGAAATTATTAAAAAATTTAAATTCTAGAATTGAAATAATATCTCAAAGTTTAAAATTTACTAAAGGAACATAAAACTATATTTGATATGGCATAAGTAAGAATCCCTAAGCCTAAATACAGAGCACTAGAAATTAATCTGAAGAACTGAGTACAAAAAGATGAAAAATGAGCAGTCTCAGATATACGGAGCAATAGGAAGCAAACCAACAGATGTACAATGAGAGTCACAGAATAAACACAAAGAGTAGAAGGCGTTAAAAAAGTGACCCAATAATAACAAAAATATCCTAAATTTGATGAAAATTATTACTCTACAAATCTGAGAAGTTCAACAAAACTCAATTAGGATAGAGACAAGAGTCATACCTAGACATGCCATATTCAAATGACTGAAAGACAAGGAAAAAGAGAAATCTTGAAAGCAGCAGAAGATAAACAACTCATCACATACAGAAGAACATAAAGGATAAACAGCTGATTTCTCCTCCAAAACAATGGGGTTCAGAAGATATTAAAATGACACAATCAAAGGGCTAAAAAGGAAAAAAATACTAGACATACCTTAGCTATACTTCAAGTTTTGTTTGCGAATAAAGCAATAGAGTCAATATCACAAAAAAGCAAGTTACACAGTTTTCTTTTTTAGTTTTCTAGGGCAGATAAAAGTTCAGTTCAGTTCAGTTGCTCAGTCTGGTCCGACTCTTTGTGACCCCATGAATCACAGCACACCAGGCCTCCTGTCCATCACCAACTCCTGGAGTTCACTCAAACTCATGTCCATCGAGTCGGTGATGCTATCCAGCCATCTCATCCTCTGTTGTCCCCTTCTCCTCCTGTCCCCAATCCCTCCCAGCCATCAGGGTCTTTTTCATTGAGTCAACTCTTCGCATGAGGTGGCCAAAGTATTGGAGTTTCAGCTTCAGCATCAGTCCTTCCAATGAACACCCAGGACTGATCTCCATTAGAATGGACTGGTTAGATCTCCTTGCAGTCCAAGGGACTCTCAAGAGTCTTCTCCAACACCACAGTTCAAAAGTATCAATTCTTTGTTGCTCAGCTTTCTTCACAGTCCAACTCTCACATCCATACATGACCACTGGAAAAACCATAGCCTTGACTAGACGGACCTTTGTTGGCAAAGTAATGTCTCTGCGTTTCAATATGCTATCTAGGTTGGTCATAACTTTCCTTCCAAGGAGTAAGCGTCTTTTAATTTCACGGCTGCAATCACCATCTGCAGTGATTTTGGAGCCCAGAAAAATAAAGTCAGCCACTGTTTCCACTGTTTCCCCATCTATTTCCCATGAAGTGATGGGACCAGATGCCATGATCTTTGTTTTCTGAGTGTTGAGCTCTAAGCCAACTTTTTCACTCTCCTCTTTCAATTTCATCAAGAGGTTTTTTAGTTCCTCTTCACTTTCTGCCATAAGGGTGGTGTCATCTGCATATCTGAGGTTATTGATATTTCTCCTGGCAATCTTGATTCCAGCTTGTGCTTCTTCCAGCCCAGCGTTTCTCATGATGTACTCTGCATATAAGTTAAATAAGCAGGGTGATAATATACAGCCTTGACGCACTCCTTTTCCTATTTGGAACCAGTCTTTTGTTCCATGTCCAGTTCTAACTGTTGCTTCCTGACCTGCATATAGGTTTCTCAAGAGGCAGGTAGGGTGGTCTGTTATTCCCATCTCTTTCAGAATTTTCCACAGTTTATTGTGATCCACACAGTCAAAGGCTTTGGCATAGTCAATAAAGGTTATGTTACCCTATACTATAGTGTATTAAGCATGTAATAGCATTATGTCCCAAAATGTACATACCTTAATTACAAAATACTTTATTGCTAAAAATGTTAACAAGTATCTGAATCATCAGCAAGTCATCTTTTTTTGCTAATGGGGTGTCTTACCTCCATATTGAACGCTGTTGACTCATCAGGGTAGTGGTTGCTGAAGGTTGAGATGGCTGTGGCAATTTCTTAAAATGAGACAAAATTGAAGTTTGCCACATCAATTGGCTCTTCTTTTCACAAACTATTTCTCTATAGCATGTAATACTGTTTGATTGCCTTTTACACACAGTAGAAATTCTTTCAAAATTGGATTCAATCATCTCAAACCCTGCCACTGTCTTATCAACTAAGTTTATATAATATTCTACATCCTTTGTTATCATTTCAAAAATCTTCATAGCATCTTCACTTGGAATAGAGTCCATCTCCAGAAAACACTTTCTATATTCATCCATAAGAAGCAACTCCTTGCTCATTCAAGTTTTATCATGAGATTGTAGCAATCCAGTCACATTTTCAGGCTTCACTTCTAATTCTAGTTTTCTTGTTATTTCCACTATTCATGCAGTTGTTTTCTCCACTGAGTTTTGAACCTCTTAAAGTCACCAACAACAGCGGGAAACTTCTTCCATATTCTTGATAATGTTTACATTCTGACCTCTTGCCATGAATAAAAAAATGTTCTTAGCATATAAAATGATGAATCCTTTCCAGAAGGTTTCCTATTTACTTAGCCCAGATTCATGAGAAGAACCACAATATATGGCAGCTATAGCTTTGTAAAATCCATTTCCTTAATAATAAGACGTGAAAGTTGAAATTACTCCTTGATCCATGGGCTACAGAATAGATGTGTTAGCAAGCATGAAAACGACATCAATCTCTTACAACTCCATCAGAGCTCTTGGGTGACCAGGTGCAATGTCAATGAACAGTAATACTCCAAAAGGAACCTTCTTTTGTTGGCAATAGGTCTCAACAGTGAGCTTAGAATATTCAGTAAACCATACTGTAAACAGATGTGCTGTCATCTAAGTTTTGTTGTTCCATTTATAGACCACAAGCAGAGTTAGATTTAGCATAATTCTTCAGGGCACTAGAAATTTCAGAATACTAAATCAGAACTGGTTTTGATTAAAGTCACCAGCTGCATTAGCCCCCAGTAAGAGAGTCAGGGGCTGAAGCTTTGGAGTCAAGCATTGACTTCTCTCCTGCTGTGACAGCTCTCGATGGTATCTTCTTCCACCATAAGGTTGTTTTATTTACAATGAAAATCTGCTGTTTAGTAGGGCCACTTTCATTCATTATGTTAGCTAGATCTTCTGGACAACCTGTTGCAGCATCTATATCTTCACTTGATGCTTCACGTTACATTTTATGTTATCAAGACAGCTTCTTTCCTTAAACCTCATGAACCAACCTCTGCTAGTTTCAAACTTTTCTTCTGCAGGTTCCTCATCTCTTTCAGCCATCATAGAACTGAAAACAGTTAGTGCCTTGCTCTGAAAACAGTTAGTGCCTTGCTCAATTAGGCTTTAGCTTAAGGGAATATTGTGGTTAGTTTGATCTTCTATCCAGACCATTAACATTTTCTCCATATCAGCAATAAGTCTTTTTCTTATCATTTGTGTATTCATTGGAATAGTACTTTCAATTTCCCATAAGAATTTTTCCTCTTCAGTCATACCTTCCCTGTTTGGCAAGAGAGGCCTACCTTTTGCCTATCTTGGCTTTTAGACATTCTTTCTTAAGTTTAATCATTTCAAGATTTTGACTTAAAGTGAGAGACATACACCTCTTCTTTTCATTTGAACACTTAAAGGCCACCATAAGGTTATTAAATGATCTAATTTCAACAATGTTGTGCCTCAACGTAGAGGCCTGAGGAGAGGCAGCAAGACAGGGAAACAACGGTCTGGTCAGTGGAGCAGTCAATAACAAAAAATATTTACTGATTATGTTCACAATCTTATGTTGGTATGGTTCATAGCTCCCAAAACAATTATAAAAGCAACATCACAGATCACTATAACAAATGTAATAATAATGAAAACATGTGAAATACTGTGAGAATTACCAAAATAGAACACAGAGACATGAAGTGAGAAAATGTTGCTGGGAAAAAAGTGTCAATAGACGTTCTCAAAACAGGGTTGCCACAAACCTTATTTTTGTAAAAAGCACAGTCTCTTCAAAATGTTCTGAAGTAAAGTCCAAAAAAATGAAGTAGGCCTGTATATCAAGCACATGTTCTATATGCAGCAAAATTATCATTCAAATATAAAGCTGAAATACATATATTCACAGATGTACAATGACTGAGAGAAAATTCACTTCTAGCAGACTTAAAGTCACCAAAAATACAAAAGGAAATCTTTCAAGCCAAAGGAAAGTGACACCAGAGTGTAGCTCAAATCCAAAAGAAGAAACGAAGAGCACTGGAAATAGTAAATGCTTGCTCTATAAATTTATATTTTATCATTTTTTTCTCTTAAATTTTTCAAAGACAAAAGATTGAATAAGAGCAAAAAATAAAATTTTTTATGTTTATATAACAATACATATTTTTGTTATATAACAATATAGAAATAGCACAAAAAAAGGAATGAAAGGGGCTATATTGGCACAGACATTCTGTATTTTATTGCAATTAAGTTAGTATTGGGCTTCCCTGATGGCTCAGATGATAAAGAATCTGTCTGCAATGCAGGAGATCTGGGTTGGTTCTCTGGGTCCGGAAGATCCCCTGAAGAAACAAGTGGCAACCCACTCCAATATTCTTGCCTGGAGAATCCCATGGACAGAGGAGCTTGGTGGGCTACAGTCCATGGGGTTGCAAAGAGTCAGACATGAGTGAGCAACTAACACTTTCAAGTGAATATTATTTTAAAGAAGACTGAGATATGTTCAAAATACATATTGTGATTCTAAGAAAAACTGCTAAGTGAATAACTAATAATGTATACTAAGAAAACAACATCTTTCAGTGTCCTATCTTTTTGCCTTTTCGTACCGTTCATGGGGTTCTCAAGGCAAGAATATGGAAGTGGTTTGCCATTCTCTTCTCCAGTGGACCACATTTTGCCAGAACTCTCTACCATGACCCATCCATCTTGGGTGGCCCTACACGGCATGGCTCATAGTTTGATTGAGTTAGAGAAGGCTGTGTTCCACGTGACCAGATTGATTCATTTCCTGTGATTGTGGTTTTTGACCAGTCTGCTGCAGTCCATGGGGTCACAAAGAGTCAGATACAAGTGAGCAACTGAACTGAACTGAAGAAATCAACATAGGAATTAAAACAGCAGTTGTAAAATATTGACTTTCAAAATACAGCAAACAATCCTAAGGAAAAAGAATAAAGCTGGAAACATAAACTTCCCGGACTTCAGACAATAATACTAAGCTACAATAATCAAAATAGCATGGTACTGACACAAAAATAGACATATGGATTAATGGCACACAATAAGAGAGCCCAGAAATAAACCCATACACCTGAGATCAATTAATCTTTGACAACGCAGTCAAGAATACACAATGGAGAAAAAAGAGCTTCTTCAGCAAGTGGCATTGGGAAACCTGGACAGCCCACAAGTAAACCAAAGAAGTTAGAACTGTCCCTCACACAATATACAAAAATAAACTCAAAATGGCTTTAAGAGTTACATGTAAGATGTGACACCATAAAACTCCTAGAAGAGAACATAAGCAGAACATTCTCTGACATAAACTATACAGACTTTTTCTTAGGTCAGTCTCCCAAGAAAATAGAAATAAAAGCAAAAATATACAAATGGGATCTAATCAAACTTACAAGCTTTTGCTCAACAGAAGAAACCATAAACAAAAGACAACCTATGGACTTGGAGAAAATATTTGCAAATGATGCAACTGACAAGGGTTTACTTTTCAAAATGCACACACAGCTCATACAGCTCAACTAAAAAACAAACAAACAACAGAATCACAAAATGAGAAGAACTAAACAGACATTTCTCCAAAGAAGACATGTTCCAACAGGCACATGTAAAGATGCTCAGTATTACTAATTATTAGATAACTGCAAATCAAAATTACAATGAGGTACTACCTCACACCAGTCAGAAACTAAAAACTCTACAAATAATAAATGCTGGAGAAGGTATGGAGAAAAGGGAACTCTCCTACACTATTGGTGGGAATATAATTTTGTACAGCCACTATGAAAAACACAGTATCAAGGTTTCTTCAAAAACTAAAAATAGGGGTACCATACTATCCAGCAATTCCACTCCTGGGCATATATCTGGAGAAAATTTTAATTCAAAATGATAACATGTGTTAGGTAAAAGACCAGGACACCAAAAAAGTGTCTAACAGGCTTTTTAATGGCGAAGCGCTCCCGAGCGGGGTTCCTGGACCCGAGCGAGGCAGGTCGAGTAAGTCCATGCCCGCGTGTTGGGGGTGGCTTTTATACGTTCGTTGCGAGGGATGGTCAGGCTAGATGGACGGGGGCTCGGATAGGTCGCCAGGCCGAGGCGTCGCGGGCTGACAGGTCCTTCTACGTGGCTGGGCTGGGGCGGCTTTAGCTGCCGAAGTGTGCTGTCATTGGTCCCCGGGATCTGGGAGGCTCCTTCCGTCAGGGACTTCCCCCACCACCGGTAGGGAGAGGAGGGGCAGCCCTTCATGGCCCTGGAGTCCGGCCTTACAACATGTACCTCAGTGTTCATAACAGCACTATTTACAATAGCCAAGAATGGAAGCAATCTAAACATCCATCAACAGATGAATCTATAACGAAGGTGTGTCACATATATACAATGGAATATTAGCGATAAAAAGAATGAAATAATGCCATTCTAGCAACATTGGTGGACCTAGCGATTATCATACTAAGTGAAGTTAAGTCAGAGAAAGACAAATATCATACAGTACCACTTAAATGTAGACTCCAAAATATGAAGCAAGGAATTTATTTACAAAACAGAAAATGGACTCATAAACATAGGAAACAAACTTACAGTTACCAAAAGGGAAAGGACAAATTCAGAGTTTGGGACTAACAGATACATTCTACTATATATAAAATAAAAAAACAAGGTCCCACTGTATAGCACAGGGAACTATATTCAAGATCATATAATAAATTATAATGGAAAAGAATTTTTTTAAATATGGTAAAGAAAAAAAGGGGAACAAAAAAGACAAATGATAAATATATAAAAGTAAAACCAAACATATCATTATATTAAATGTAAAGAGTCTACAGAACTCCACTCAAATATGGAATGTCAGACTGGATTAAATACCAAACCCACTACATGCTGTATATAAGGGATACATGTTAGACATAAATATATTGAAAATAAAATAATAGAAAAATAACATACAAACAGTGACCATAAAAAAGCTGGAATGGCTATATTTACATCACACAAAATTAACTTCAGAAAGGAAATATTAAGAAGGTGGACATTTGATAACAGTAAAAACATTATCAGTGATTAAAATAATTAAAATTATAAATGCATATGTGTGTGTATTCATCACTCAGTTATGTCGAACTCTGTGAGTCCATGGACATATAGCCCAGCAGGCTCCTCTGTCCATGGGGATCCTCTAGGCAAGAATACCGCAGTGGGTTGCCATGACCGAGATCTTCCCAACCCAGGTATCGAACCCGGGTCTCCTGCATTGCAGGAGGATTCTTTACCCACCTGAGCCACCAGGGAAGCCCAGCACATATATACTTAACAATAAAGCTCCAACATACATGAAGCAAAACCTGGCAGAATGGAAAGAAGAAACAGTTTAATAATAATAGATAGAGATTTCAACAGCCTATTCACAAAAACTGATAGAAAAACTACAAAGAAACCAGCATGGACAGAGATGACCAAAATGATGCTATCAAACAACTTGTTGTAACCAACATCAATAGGATACCTCAACCAGACTGCAGAATGCACACTCTTTTTGAGCACACATGAAATGTTCTCCAGGACAGGCCATTTGCTAAGCCATAAAGAACCCCTCGGCTTCCCTGGTGGCTCAGAGGTTAAAGCGTCTGCCTCCAATGCAGGAGACCCGGGTTTGATCCCTGGGTCGGGAAGATCCCTTGGAGAAGGAAATGGCAATCCACTCCAGTATTCTTGCCTGGAGAATCCCATGGACAGAGAAGCCTAATAGGTTATAGTCCACGGGGTTGCAAAGAGTCAGACACGACTGAGCGACTTCACCTTCACCTTCAAAGAACCCCTCAAGAGTTTAAATGACTGAAAGTATATAAAGCATAATCTCTAACCACTTGAAATTAAGTTGGCAACCCACAACAGAAGTAAACCTGAGACTACTCCAACATGTGGACATTAAACAACACACTTTAAGTTACTTATGTGTCAAAGGAGAAATCATAAAATAATCTGAATTTATTGAAATTATGAAAACATATTTATGTTTTCAGCTGAAGACTCATAGGGTCTGAAATTTTAAATGCCTATATCAGAAGAGAAAAACCTTCAAATCATCACCTAAGCTTCCACCTTAGCAAATTATAAAAAGAAGGGCAAATAAAGTCACAGCAAGAAGTAGAAATAATAAATATTAGAGTAAGTTAAAGAAATAAAAAAGAAATACAATAGAGAAAATCATAAAACTAAAAGTTGATTTAAAAAAATAAAATTGGTAAACTCTTAGGTAAACAAACAAGCAATTAAAAGAAAAATAACAAATTACCAAAAATAGTAATGAAACAGAACATCATTATCTTCTCTATAGAAATTAAGAGGTTTATAAGGAAATATTAGCTTAAATGAACAAATTCCTAAAAAGATACAAATTACCAAATTCACTCAGAAAAATAAGAAAAAGAATATGAATAGATCTATAAAATGTAAGGAAATTGAAATAATAATTTAAAACATTCTCACAGAGAAAATTTTATGCATGAGTGGTTTAACTGATGAATTATACCAAACGTTTAAAGAAGAAATAATACCATTCCTTCACAAGTTGTTCCATTAAATGTAATGGAAGGAATACTTCTATAGTCATTATATAAGGCCAGTATTACCATGACAACATAAATTTACAAAGACCTCAAGAAAAGAATACAAAAGACCAATAGCCATCATGAATACAGATGTATACACATCTTTAACAAAATATTAAATACTGAACTCAGCAGCAGTTAGTCAGGATTATACAACATGACCAAGTGCAATTCATACCAGGAATGAAAGGTTGGTTAAATATCTGAAAATCAATTACTGTAATGTACCACATTAATGAAAGAAAGGAAAAAATCCACATGAGAATACCAATAGATTGAAAAAGCTTAAGAAAAAAAAAATCAATACCCTTTTATAGTAGTTATTTCACTACAAACTAGGAATAGATGGTATCATTCTTAAAACAAACAAAGAAGCTTAAAATCTAACATCATGCTTAGTGGTGAAAGACTAAATCCTTCCCATCAAAGATGAGGAAAAAGGCAAATAAGTTCTGCTCTGTTCTCTTCATTTCTATTGAACATTGAGACTATAGCCAACATGTTCAGTCAAGAGGAAGATGGAGAAGAGAAGGCGGAGAGGGAAGAGGGAGAACAAATAGAAGGAATTCAAATTGGAGCAAATAAAATTGTCTAGATGTGTATAAGAGACAGAGATTAAACAAATCAGAATATATGGACAAATTCCTAAAAAGATACAAATTACCAAATTCACTCAGAAAAATAAGAAAAAGAATATGAATAGATCTATAAAATGTAAGGAAATTGAAATAATAATTTAAAACATTCTCACAGAGAAAATTTTATGCATGAGTGGTTTAACTGATGAATTATACCAAACGTTTAAAGAAGAAATAATACCATTCCTTCACAAGTTGTTCCATTAAATGTAATGGAAGGAATACTTCTATAGTCATTATATAAGGCCAGTATTACCATGACAACATAAATTTACAAAGACCTCAAGAAAAGAATACAAAAGACCAATAGCCATCATGAATACAGATGTATACACATCTTTAACAAAATATTAAATACTGAACTCAGCAGCAGTTAGTCAGGATTATACAACATGACCAAGTGCAATTCATACCAGGAATGAAAGGTTGGTTAAATATCTGAAAATCAATTACTGTAATGTACCACATTAATGAAAGAAAGGAAAAAATCCACATGAGAATACCAATAGATTGAAAAAGCTTAAGAAAAAAAAAATCAATACCCTTTTATAGTAGTTATTTCACTACAAACTAGGAATAGATGGTATCATTCTTAAAACAAACAAAGAAGCTTAAAATCTAACATCATGCTTAGTGGTGAAAGACTAAATTCTTCCCATCAAAGATGAGGAAAAAGGCAAATAAGTTCTGCTCTGTTCTCTTCATTTCTATTGAACATTGAGACTATAGCCAACATGTTCAGTCAAGAGGAAGATGGAGAAGAGAAGGCGGAGAGGGAAGAGGGAGAACAAATAGAAGGAATTCAAATCGGAGCAAATAAAATTGTCTTTCTTTGCAGATGACTTCACCCATAGGCTAAAGGATCCTAAGGAATGCCATTCTATGTGCTAAGTCACTTCAGTCATGTCCAATTCTGTGAGGCCCCATGGACTGCAGCCTGCCTAGCTACTCTGTCCATGGGATTCTCCAGGCAAGAATACTGGAGTAGGTTGCCACTCCCTTCTCCAGGGAATCTTCCCAACCCAGAGATCAAATCGACATCTCTTAAGTCTAATGGATTGGTAGGTGGGTTCTTTACCACTAGAAATAACTCAGATCGGTTCAGTTCAGTTCAGTTACTCAGTAGTGTCCCATTCTTTGTGACCCCATGGAATACAGCAGGCCAGGCCTCCCTGTCCATCACCAACTTCCAGGGGTTTACTCAAACTCATGTCCATTGAGTCAGTGATGCCAATCAACCTTCTTGTGCTCTGTCGTCCCCTTATTCTCCTGCCTTCAATCTTTCCCAGTATCCAGGGCTTTTCAAATGAGTCAGCTCTTCACATCAGGTGGCCAAAGTATTGGAGTTTCAGCTTCAACATCAGTCCTTTCAATGAACATTCAGGACTGAATTCTTTTAGATTGGACTGGTTGGATCTCCTTGCACTCCAAGGGACTCTAAAGAGCATCAATTCTTTGGTGCTCAGCTTTCTTTATACTCCAACTCTCATATCCATAAATGACTATGGAAAACCTTGACTGGAAAATAGCCTTGACTAGACAGACCTTTTGTGGCAAAGTAATGTCTCTGCTTTTTAATATGCTGTCTAGGTTGGTCATAACTTATCCTCCAAGGAGTAAGCGTCTTTTAATTTCATGGCTGCAATCACCATCTGTAGGGCTTTTGGAGCCCAAGAAAATACTCTGCCACTGTTTCCACTGTTTCTCCATCTATTTGACATGAAGTGATGGGATCAGATGCCATGATCTTTGTTTTCTGAATGTTGGGCTTTAAGCCAACTTCTTCACTCTCCTCTTTCACTTTCATCAAGAAGCTCTTTACTTCTTCTTCACTTTCTGCCATAAGGGTGGTGTCATCTGCATATCTGAGGTTATTGATATTTCTCCTGGCAATCTTGATTCCAGCTTGTGCTTCATCCAGCCCAGTGTTTCTCATGATGTACTCTGCTTAAAAGTTAAATAAGCAGAGTGACAGTATACAGCCTTGACGTACTCCTTTTCCTATTTGGAACCAGTCTGTTGTTCCATGTCCAGTTCTAACTGTTGCTTCCTAACCTGCATACAGATTTCTCAAGAGGCAGGCCAGGTGGTCTGGTATTCCCATCTCTTTCAGAGTTTTCCACAGTTTATTGTGATCCACACAGTCAAAGGCTTTGGCATAGTCAATAAAGCAGAAGTAGATGTTTTTCTGGAACTCTCTTGCTTTTTCCATGATCCAGCGGATGTTGGCAATTTGATCTCTGGTTCCTCTGCCTTTTCTAAAACCAGCTTGAACATCAGGGAGTTCACGGTTCACGTATTGCTAAAGCCTGGCTTGGAGGATTTTGAGCATTACTTTACTAGCATGTGAGATGAGTGCAATTGTGCGGTAGTTTGAGCTTTCTTTGGCCCTTTCTTAGGGATTGGAATGAAAACTGACCTTCTCCAGTCCTGTGGCCCCTGCTGAGTTTTCCATATTCGCTGACGTATTGAGTCCAACGCTTTGACAGCATCATCTTTTAGGATTTGAAATAGCTCCACTGGAATTCCATCACCTCCACTAGCTTTGTTCGTAGTGATGCTTCCTAAGGCCCACGTGACTTCACATTCCAGGATGTCTGGCTCTAGGTGAGTGACCACACCATCGTGATTATCTGGGTCATGAAGATCTTTTATGTGCAGTTCTTCTGTGTATTCTTGCCACCTCTTCTTAATATCTTCTGCTTCTGTTAGGTCCATACCATTTCTGTCCTTTACTGTGCCCATCTTTGCATGAAATGTTCCCTTGGCATGTCTAATTTTCTTGAAGAGATCTCTAGTCTTTCCCATTCTGTTGTTTTCCTCTATTTCTTTGCACTGATCACTGAGGAAGGCTTTCTTATCTCTCCTTGCTATTCTTTGGAACTCTGCATTCAAATGGGTATATCTTTCCTTTTCTCCTTTGCTTTTGGCTTCTCTTCTTTTCACAACTATTTGTAAGGCCTCCTCAGACAGCCATTTTGCTTTTTGCATTTCTTTTTCATGGGGATGGTCATTCAGGTATGACCATTCAGGTATGACCTAAATCAAATCCCTTATGATTATACAGTAGAAGTGATAAATATATTTAAGGGACTAGGTCTGATAGAGTGCCTGATGAACTATGGACAGAGGTTCGTGACATTGTACAGGAGACTGAGAGCAAGACCATCCCCAAGAAAAAGAAATGCAAAAAAAAAAAAAAAGCAACCTCTGGGGTTGCTTAAACTTAGCAAGGTCATAAGATATAAGATATAAAATCAATTGAATTCTATATAGTGCTGCTGCTGCTGCTGCTAAGTTGTTTCAGGCATGTCCGACTCTGTGCAACCCCATAGACGGCAGCCCACTAGGCTCCCACGTCCCTTGGGATTCTCCAGGCAAGAACACTGGCGTGGGTTGCCATTTCCTTCTCCAGTGCATGAAAGTGAAAAGTGAAAGTGAAGTCGCTCAGTCGTGTCCGACACTTAGCGACCCCATGGACTGCAGCCCACCAGGCTCCTCCGTCCATGGTATTTTCCAGGCGAGAGTACTAGAGTGGGGTGCCATTGCCTTCTCCTAGCAGTAAGCAATTAAAAAATAAAATCATGAAAACAATTCTACGGCTTCCCTGGTGGCTCAGTGGTAAAGAATCCACCTACCAATGCAAAAGACTGATCCAGGAATTTCCCACATACCACAGAGCAACTGAATTGTGGATCACAACTATTAAGCCTGTGTTCTGGAACCCGGGAACCGCAACTACTGAACCCATATGTGGCAACTACTGAAGCCAGCGTGCTCTAGCACCAGTACTCCTCAACAAGAGAAGCCACTGCAAGGAGAACCCTAGCCACCACTCGTCACAACTAGAGAAGAGCTCGTGCAGCCGCAAGGACTCAACACAACCAAAAATAAATAACAAGTAAATTAAAGAAAAAGAAAACAATTCTACTCAGAATATCATCAAGAAGAATAATATACATTGGGAAAAAAGTCTAACACAGGATGTATATGATTTTATGTAAATACCATAAAACATTGCTGGAACATATTATAAGTAAGGACACATGCCATGTTTATGAACTGAAATACTTCTCCCCAAATTGAAGCAGCTTTCCCCAAAAACTGATTTATAAATTTAACAAAATCCTTGTCCAAATCCCTCCAAGATTCATTTATAGAAAACACCAAGCTAAATAAAATGCAAAGACTTAGAAGAGCCAAAACAATTATTAAAAAAAAAAAAAAAGCAAACTTTACGGGCTTACACTACTACCTTTCAAATTTTACTATAAAGCAACAGTAAAGAAGATAATGTGGTATTGGCATAAGAATAAGCACACAGATCAATGAAACTGAAAAGAGTCCAAAAGTGAATCTTTAAGTTTATGGTCAATTTTTTTGACAAAGGTAATTCAATTATCTTTTAAATGAATGATACTGGTATAAATAGACAGCCATATGCTAAAGGGTGAATTTAGATGCTTAACAAAAATGCATTCAGTATCAGTCACTGACCTAAATGTACGAGCTAAAACTATTAAAATTCTCCAAAGAAAACATAAAATTTCAAGATTTTGGGTCAGACAAAGAGATATCAGATATAAAACCAAAGGCAAATGACATAAATATGCATTTGTATATATTTAAATATATACATATATATACATGTAAAGTAATAATAATTTATAATATGTAATATTATATATTAATGATTACTTCATTAGAAAGCTAATATAATTCATTGTTTTATTACATAAGAAAATATATAATAAATATGTATATAACTATATATGATAAATTATATTTCATTAAAATGAGAAACATTAACACTTCAAAAGACACCATTAAGAAAAAGAAATGGCAAGAAAGACACAAACTGGGAGACTATATTTGGAAAATACATATCTGATAAAAGACTTCCATCTGTAATATGAATTATGTAATATAGTATATAATTTAATAATAGCATAATATTGCATAACTGAAAAATAAGAAAAGTGATCTAAAATTGATAAAAATTTATACTTTACATATCAGAGATCACAGGCAAAGGGCTAACAAATAGAATAAAAGTTGCTATACATTCATTAAGAACTAAGTTAAATCTGAGATGGTAGGATGGCATCACTGACTCAATGGACATAAATTTGAGCAAACTCTGGGAGATACTAAAGGACAGGGAAGTTTGGTGGGCTGCAGTCCCTGGGGTTGCAAAGAGATGGGAATGACTGAGCAACTGAACAACAAGTTAAATCTAAAATGAAATACCACTACATACCTATAAAAATGACTATAATCGAAAATTCTGACCATACTAAGTTTTAGAAAAATTGTAGAGAAACTATGACCCTCACACATTGCTGGTAGAAACATAAACTTGTATAGCCGAATTGGAAATTAGTTGGGAAATTTCTTAAAAAAATGAAACAAACTTATCACATTACCCAGCAATTTTACTCTTAATAATCTACCACAGCAAAATGAAAAGGTGCCTAAAATGATTTTATACACAAATGTTCATAGAAGCATTTTTATAATGGCCATAAACTAAACAATCCAAGTATCCAACAAATGTTAGATAATGTAATAAAATGTGGTATATAGCCATACAATAAACTATTTAGTAAATAAAGGGATGAAATACTGATATATATTGTGACACACATAAACCTCCAAAGCATTACACTAAATGAAAGAAGCCAGACACCAAAGACTACAAATGGTAGGGTTTCATTTATATGACATGTCTAAAAAAGGTAACTTTTTATAGAGACAGAAAGCAGATCAATGTATGCTTCTGACAGGGATTCTCTTTGCAGTGGAGAAGGACTGCAAATGAGCTCATGGGGGATTTTTAGAGTGATGAGATGCTATACAACTGGATCATAGTGACAGTTGCACAACTCCACAAATTCAACAAATATCACTGATTTGTAAACTTACAAAAAATGAACAAGAGCAGTGGTTTCTGCCCTCAGACTCTACCATTAACCCATTTTGATGAAGGCAGAATGATGTACCCAGATGCAATCTTTCACAAAGGCAAAGAGCTACATTTTTTAAAGAATATCACTAACACTGGAGTTTAAATTCAATATTGAAAGTGACAAAGCAGCATGTGCAAATCCAGTCAACATTATTTGAAGCCATGCAAATAAGAGTTTTATAGATGCCTCTAAATATTTAAGTAGCATGCCACTTTTTCTGAAAGGATACAAGGTCATAGAAGGTAGCTACACTTTGAAGCTTGGTTAGCTCATTTTAGCATCATTCTTTGAGAACCAAATGAACGGCAAGGACTATGGACATTCTAAGGATCTGAACATGACCAAATTCAGCCTCCTTTACAAGTCCTGTTCTACTTAACACTTCTTATGGACCTTGAGCAAAATACCTGACCTATCTGAGTACCAGTTCCCCTTCCTGTAAAACAGGAAATCAATGATAAAACATGTGAACTGTACAGAAGGCACCTAGGAAATGTTTCAGGCTAACTATACTTCTAAACTAAGTGATAAGTGGAGGAACTATACGCTTGTGGCTTCAATAATTGTGGGATTTTCAGGAAGTTGCAACTAAATTCTGGCTTCATTACAGGGATTTAGAAAAAGTAACAGATGTTCTTTGAATAGAAACCTGCTGAGATAAGCCATCCAAAGTGTCCAACCACGTAAATGAAATGAGTCAAAGGAACTATACGCTTGTGGCTTCAATAATTGTGGGATTTTCAGGAAGTTGCAACTAAATTCTGGCTTCATTACAGGGATTTAGAAAAAGTAACAGATGTTCTTTGAATAGAAACCTGCTGAGATAAGCCATCCAAAGTGTCCAACCATGTAAATGAAATGAGTCATGATTGACATTATTTCTTACCTGTGGAGTTTCACTGATGTTTTCCAAATTTGGAGCCTTGTTTCTAAAAAAAAGCACAATAGAATGTCAATGTGCTATTCTTCTCAAAGCCACAAAGCTGTCTGGGCTTCCTGGAAATTCTTGAGATCTAAAGCTCCCAGGTTGGGAATCAGAACATTAAGGAGGAACTTCAGTGACCTTGGAAGTGAGAGATCCTAGGAAAGAGAGAGAGACAGATGCCTGGTAATTCAATCAAAGCACAAGGCAAAATCCTGAGACACTGGTGCTTGCTAAAACTCAACTGAAGAAATATTTGTGAAGCTTAAAATGTGCCTAAAGCTATAACAGGTTCTGAAGATACAGAGTCAAAAATAAGACCTCCCTCCCACCTTTAAGAAGCTCACAGACATGTAGGAAAGATCAGTCCAGTTAAGTTCAGTAGCTCAGCTGTGTCCAACATTTTGAGGCCCCACGGACTGCAGCACGCCAGGCCTCCCTGTCCATCACCAGCTCCCGGGGTTTTTCTCAGACTCATGTCCATTGAGTCGGTGATGCCATCCAACCATCTCATCCTGTTGTCCCCTTCTCGTCCTGCCGTCCATCTTTCCCAGCATCAAGGTCTTTTGAAATGACTCAGTTCTTTACATCAGGTGGCCAAAGTATTGGAGTTTTAGCTCCAACATCAGTGCTTCCAGTGAATATTCAGGACTGATTTCCTTTAGGATGGATTGGTTGGATCTCCTGGCAGTCCAAGGGACTCTCAAGAGTCTTCTCCAACACCACAGTTCAAAAGCATCAATTCTCCAGTGCTCAGCTTTCCTTATAGTCCAACTCTCACATCCTTACATGACTACTGGAAAAACCATAGCCTTGTCTAGATGGACGATTGTTGGCAAAGTAATGTCTCTGCTTTTTAATATGCCATCTAGGTTGGTCATAGCTTTTCTTCCAAGGAGTAAGTGTCTTTTAAATTCATGACCACAGTCACCATCTGCAGTGATTTTGGAGCCCCCAAAAATAAAGTCTGACACTGTTTCCACTGTTTCCCCTCTCTTTGCCATGAAGTGATGGGACTAGATGCCATGATCTTAGTTTTCTGAATGTTGAGTTTAAGTCAATTTTTTGACTCTCCTCTTTCACTTTCATCAAGAGGCTCTTTAGTTCTTCACTTTCTGCCATAAGGGTGGTGTCATTTGTATATTTGAGGTTATTGATATTTCTCCCAGCAATCTTGATTCCAGCTTATGTTTCATCAAGCCCGGCATTTCGCATGATGTACTCTGCATATAACTTAAATAAGCAGGATGACAATATACAGTCTTGACGTACTCCTTTCCCAATTTGTAACAAGTCTGTTGCTCCATGTCCAGTTGTAACTGTTACTTTCTGACCTGCATACAGATTTCTCAAGAGGCAGCTCAGGTGGTCTTTTATTCCTATCTCTTGAAGAATTTTCCACAGTTTGTGGTGATCCACACAGTCAAAGGCTTTGCCATAGTCAATAAAGCAGAAATATATGCTTTACCATAACTCTCTTGCTTTTTCAATATTCCAATGGATGTTGACTATTTGACCTCTGGTTCCTCTGCCTTTTCTAAAGCCAGCTTGAACATTTGGAAGTTCATGGTTCATGTATTGCTGAACAAAGGGCAAAGATTACAGAGTTTTGCCAAGAGAACCCACTGGTCATAGCAAACACCCTCTTCCAACAACACAAGAGAAGACTCTACACATGGACATCACCAGATGGTCAATACAGAAATCAGACTGATTATATTCTTTGCAGCCAAAAATGGATAAGCTCTGTACAATCAGCAAAAATAAGACTGGGAGTTGACTGTGGCTCAGATCATGAACTCCACATTGCCATATTCAGACTTAAACTGAAGAAAGTAGCGAAAACCACTAGACTATTCAGGTATGACCTAAATCAAACCCCTTATGATTATACAGTGGAAGTGAGAAATAGATTCAAGGGATTACATCTGATAGACAAAGTGCCTGATGATCTATGGATGGAGGTTTGTGACACTGTATAGGAGATGGTAATGCTTTCTAAGGCCCACTTGACTTCACATTCCAGGATGTCTGGCTCTAGGTGAGTGATCACACCATCATGATTATCTGGGTCATAAAGATCTTTCTTGTACAATTCTCTGTGTATTCTTGTCACCTCTTCTTAATATCTTCTGCTTCTGTTAGGTTCATACCATTTCTGTCTTTTATTGTGTCCATCTTTGCATGAAATGTTCCCTTGGCATCTCTGATTTTCTTGGAGAGATCTCTAGACTTTCCCATTCTGTTGTTTTCCTCTATTTCTTTGCACTGAT
>SJYT01071498.1:327602-347611 GCA_006410635.1 Cephalophus harveyi
CTAAATGAAATCAACCCTGAACATTCATTGGAAGGACTGATGCTCAAGCTGAAGCTCCAATACTCTGGCCATCTGATGTGAAGAACTGACTCATTGGAAGAGACCCTGATGCTGGGAAAAATTGAAGGCAACAGGAGAAGAGGATGACAGAGGATGCGATGGCTGGATGGCATCACTGACTCAATGGACATGAGTTTGAGTGAACTTTGGGAGATGGTGAAAGACAGGGAGGCCTGGTGTGCTGCAGTTCATGTGGTCGCAAAGAGTCAGACGCAACTGAACAAAACCAAACTGCATGTTTAAGATTTTATTACACATCAATTATATTTCAACTACAAAGAATAAAATAAAACATTTCAATTCTCCTTGCAACACTCTGTCAGAATCAGATCATAAACCAATACAGAATTTGAGGATTATTACTTTACCACAAAAGTGCAACTTGATAACCCACATTATTCACCAGACTCAAAAGTTCATTATAGTATTTTACACAACAAAACTCATCCACAAATTTGCACCAGTATGGATATTCAAATCATGTGCAAACATGCATGTCAGATTCAAGGAAGATAGCTTAAGTGCTAAGATTTTGACTGAAATAAAATTGAAGTTTTCTATAGTAAGTATTTTGTGGAATTAGGTGAATTTGGTTGTTACTATACTAAAAAATGACATAGTAGCTCAGTTGGTAAAGAATCCATCTGCATTGCAGGAGACCCAGGCTAGATTCCTGGCTTGGGAAGATCCCCTGGAGACAGAAGTGGCAACCCACTTCAGCATTTTAACTGGAAAATCCCATGAACAGAGGAGCCTGGCAACCTGATACAACTTAGCGACTAAACCACTACCACCACAAAAAATGACAGCAGCCCTTAATAGTCAATAGGGTATAAACAAAACACTCTGATTTACTTTTACAATTTATTTATAAGAAACAAAATGTAAAAATTGGATATGGAATAAACCAGTGCAGGTGAACAGAGACATCATTTTTCATCTAGTGCTATATAAATATATCTGGGAAATTCTGAAAGAGATGGGAATACGAGACCACCTGACCTGCCTCTTGAGAAATCTGTATGCGGGTCAGAAAGCAGCATTTAGAACTGGACATGGAACAACAGACTGGTTCCAAATAGGAAAAGGAGTACGTCAAGGCTGTATATTGTCACCCTGCTTATTTAACTTCTATGCAGAGTACACCATGAGAAATGCTGAACTGGAAGAAACACAAGCTGGAATCAAGATTGCCGGGAGAAATATCAATCATCTCAGATATGCAGATGACACCACCCTTATGGCAGAAAGTGAAGAGGAACTAAAAAGCCTCTTGATGAAAGTGAAAGAGGAGAGTGAAAAAGTTGGCTTAAAGCTCAACATTCAGAAAACAAAGATCATGGCATCCAGTCCCATCACTTCATGGGAAATAGATGGGGAAACAGTGGAAACAGTGTCAGACTTTATTTCTGGGGGCTCCAAAATCACTGCAGATGGTGACTGCAGCCATGAAATTAAAAGACGCTTACTTGCCGACTAAGGACCATCTAGTCAAGGCTATGGTTTTTCCTGTGGTCGTGTATGGATGTGAGAGTTGGACTGTGAAGAAGGCTGAGCAACAAAGAATTGATGTTTTTCAACTGTGGTGTTGGAGAAGACTCTTGAGAGTCCCTTGGACTGCAAGGAGATCCAACCAGTCCATTCTGAAGGAGATCAGCCCCGGGATTTCTTTGGAAGGAATGATGCTAAAGCTGAAACTCCAGTACTTTGGCCACCTCATGCGAAGAGTTGACTCATTGGAAAAGACTCTGATGCTAGGAAGGATTGGGGGCAGGAGGAGAAGGGGACGACTGAGGATGAGATGGCTGGATGGCATCACGAACTCAATGAACATGAGTTTGAGTGAACTCCGAGAGATGGTAATGAACAGGGAGGCCTGGCGTGCTGCGATTCATGGGTCGCAAAGAGTCGGACGCGACTGAGCGACTGAACTGAACTGAACTGAAACAACATTTTCAAGTTTAAGAAATCCTTTTTAATTCCAATCAACAACTACTTTTGACACTTACTTATTGAATTTAGCTGCCACACAACTTGTTTTGGGCTATCTACTTTGAAAAATCTGAGTCCTCTTACGTTCTGCATGATGTGTCTTATAATTCACTTTGGTATGATATTTATTTATGTGAGTTCTTGGGTGGAACTGCCAGTTAAACTTGTTTCATTCATTCATGCAATTAAATTCCACCCAATGGGATGCAAGTTTTTGTTTGTATTACATGGAACATAGACTCTTTTGATCTGTATTCTCTGGTGGTTTACCTTATATTTTAGCTCAGGAAATAATCTTTTTCTCAATCTTTTGATTTGTTCCAATTGTTTTGACTTCTTCCTTAGAAGAAATGATCATATTAATCAGGCCTGGGATCAGGCCTGGGATCAGGCCTCCTTTCTCTTCTATCTTCTCTCATAGTATTATCCTTTATTTATAAATTTCCACCTAGCAGATCCGTCTAATAGGGTCTCCCAAATATATATTCCACATTATTATTTCTGTTTGCATAGTATCAGTTCTCTACTGCCTCTGTAGTGAATTTTGTTTCTGCTATTTTCCTTCTAATTTTCTCATAATCATTCCTTGCTCTCTCACCTGTTTTTTCTTCAAATCTCCTTTCTCGTCATTTTCTGTCCATATGTTACCTCTTAACTGTTTTCAAATATGGGAGCACAAATGCAGGGTTTTGTTGCATTTGATTTAAATATTTTAAATGATTTCCTTCTGTATCTTCTAATTAACAATCATTATAAGAACGTCTTTTCAATCTAATGGTGACCTTTCCTTCCTGGCTATGCAGTCCATTGTCACAGACTTCATGCAGGTCTTCTTCTGTGTGCTCCTTGGGTGAGGAACTATCTTCTTAGGTTTAACATTCCCTAAAAATCATGATATGCGAAATTTCTCTCATCATCAAACTGCTGGATGTACAATGACATGAAAGTCTTTTGTAAACATCTCAAGATTTTTCTTAATCCCACTGGTTTGGTATATTTATCAACATGTTGTTAGGCTATATGTTGATTCTATATGTACTAAACTGAACTTCCCATGATGCACTGCCACCAATGTTTTTCCTAACTCAATCCTGTAAATAGCGCTTTTCTTGAAGTTTCGTGACTCCCAAAATACAGCATGCTTTCCCTTCTTCACATACTTCATACAGTTGTATTTTTAAAATTTCAGTGTTTTACTAGATGTTAAAAGGAAAAAATACAGGTGTGGGTTGGAGATGAAGTTGGGATATAAAGAGAAAGTGGGAAGTGAGAAAGAGTAGCTTCTTACCTATCTCAACATACGCTACACACACACACAGCTGTCATGCAGTGGAGAGAGATTTCCAGTCAGTAAAGAGCTTGTGCTTCTAATCAGGAGGACAGAGAATACAAGGAGGAGGGAGGGAATTGGGCAGATTTCTCATGAGCCTAGACAATGGACCATCGATTACACTTCAATCCAGTTCAATCAACCTAATGGTAGAAATGCCTTCTAGATTTGGCAATAGCCTTACTGTCAATCTTAATTTATCTTGTTGTGAGTTAGTAGCAATTCAAATAGAAACCTGAAGTCCCTTGACTTAAATATTGTTTTTTGGGTTTTTTAAAAAGATATTTATTTATTTGGCTGTGCCAGGTCTTAATTGTGGCACATGGGATCTTTAGTTGCAGCATGTGAACTCTTAACTGTGGCATGTTAAGATCTGGTTAATATGTGGGATCTAGTTCCCTGACCAGGGGTTGAACCCAGGCCCGCTGTATTGGGAGCATGGAGTCTTAGCCACTGGACCACCAGGGAAGTACCTTAAATATTGTTTTTTTAGTAAAACATTCATTTTCTTTTAAAATGTCTATTGACCTTATAAATTATGACATTCCAGGAACATGGCAGATTCAGTCAACAAAGCAAGAGTTCTGCTTATAGGAAAATGAAGATCTGATTATATACATTGTAAAACATAACATATACTTGAACTCAAAGGAAAGAAAGGGGAATTTCTAAGTATCATAAAAAAGAGGAAATTTGGGCTTCTGTGGTGGCTCAGAGGTTAAAGTGTCTGCCTGCAATGTGGGAGACCTGGGTTCGATCCCTGGGTCGGGAAGTTCCCCTGGAGAAGGAAATGGCAACCCACTCCAGTATTCTTGCCTGGAGAATCCCAAGGACAGAGCAGCCTGGTAGGCTACAGTTCATGGGGTCGCAAAGAGTCAGACATGACTGAGCAATAAATGTATATATATAAAGAAAGCATAGCCATCAAGAAATCAAAAAACAGTGGCCCAAGTAATACCACATGGTATAATGGACTATTGGACGTAGGAGTTACAGGGTTGGGCTTTAGAGCCCACATAATGAGAGGATAGGTGATATTTCACACATGTGAAGTAGGATGCTAAATCTAAGAAACCTCAGTGATAATGAGAATAGAAGTACACCCACTAGCTTAGACACCAAAGAGAGAAAATGCGTCTTGGGAATGATGTGTGAAAATATAAAAACACACAACCCAAGCAATAACTGTACAATATCCACAATTAAAAGGTTAATTTTTGTTAAGCAACATAACCCGTGTTGGGTAAAGTTGTAAACCCTACATTTTTTTCTATCAATATGATATTCATAGCTCAGAGTGATAAGTAAATCAAAACATTGGTTGAGACCTATAAAATCCCTGGATAACCTGGAAGTTAAAAACAAATAAACATAAAAACCCTTCATGGCAATATGTCTATAACCAAGGGTTTATGGGACCAGATACCTTGAGCATAAAACAATGCCTCAAACACAAGAGTATAGATAAACACACACACACAAGGAAATGATCACAAGGGAAATATTGATAAACAGATATACTCAATCCCCAAAAATTTTAGAGAGTAGAAAAACCAGACTCTAAATTAGTATGATCAAAGTAAACACAGAGACAAAACTAAAAAAGGTATAAGGGAAAACTGTGTCTTATAGGACCTTATGGAAAAGAACTAGCAGCTTTGAAAGTGAAGGTTAAATATTACGTCTAGGAATTAAACACACAAACATATACATAATGTGTTTTCAGAGAAATTAAACATTCAGTAAATAAGCAGAGCTGAAAACTGAACTAGGGAACTAGAAGTTCCCCACACTGATTAAAATACGGAAAATATTAAATAAAGCTTAAGAAATACAGAAAATAGAAGGAGACATCCAATTTATACTTAATGAATGCTTTACCAGGAGGTTAGACTGAACCCTGAAAAGTTAGTATTTATTAATAATCTCCTAGGATTTTACAGAATTGCTGAAAGGTAGAAATACACTGTACCCCAACATAGCATACTTTTAAAAAATCCACACATGTGGATTTTTAGACACAGTGTCACAAAACCCCAAAGACAAGAAGAGAATCTTAGGAACAACCAAAGAAGAAAGGTAGAATATTTACAAAGAATTCACAATTCAATCTTTCATTAGCAAAAACAGAGATCAAAAGAAAATGAATTCATATTATCAAAATATAGGTAAATAATTAATAATGATAAAGAATTATATTCCCAGATTATCATTCAAGAGAGAACATTAGAAGGAATTCTTTGACAGTCCAGTGGTTAGGACTCTGCACTCTTAGTGCTGAAGGCCCAGGTTCAAGGCCTGATCAGGAGCTAAGACCCTGTAAGCTGTGCAAAGCAGCCAGAATAGAAAGGGAGAACAGAAGAGACATTTCAGACAGACTTACCAATTCACAGAACCTTAAAGAAAGAAACAATAAAGGATGTACTTGACTAAGAATGAAGTTGAAGTCAGAAGGAAGAGTTTGATATATATATACATATATATATATATCCCTCCATATTTTCTTTTCCATTCACATACTAACATATCTACTGGCATCAAATAATATATGCAGAGTATTTAATACGTAAGAAGTATTCAACTAATGTGAGCTTTTAGAAGAAATATTTTTGAATTGTGTTTCTTAATCTTTAACTTCAGAACATATAAAAACACACAGGGGTTGCATATTGATCTTGGTGCTGGCCATACGGTTAAAGTCTCTTATTATTTCTAATAATTTACCTGCAAGATTCTGAGTATGAAATGATATAACTTGAAAAGTAAACTGCTTTGGTTACTAAAAGGTGGAGTTGTCTAGGATGATTTCAAGATTTCTGAGTTGATTCAATAAAGAGCAACTATGTTAAAGGTAGAAATGAAAGGGTAATTCTGAAGGGAGCTGACATTACAGGACACTTTTGCAAAATATTTCTTCTCTGTGTTTTAGTTTCCTCTTCTGTAATAGGGATATAATAATTTTGTCTACACAAGTATTTGCATTCTTTCTAGCCCTTTCATTGTCATCAGAGTACCTAAGATTTACATCTGCTGAGCATCACAAGAAGAGCACCAGTTCTTTATCAAACAGACTGTTTGAGGAGAGTCATCTCAGAAGGACTCTGTATTTCAAGTGTCAACCATGAGACCCATGGTTTGAGTTCAGATTTAACCAGCAATTCTTAGAAATAGGTTAAAGCTCTCCTCATTTGTTTACTATGCTCCTTTGCAGGATGTGCCTATAACTGCTGTTAGCAAGCAACCCACAGTTAGTAAGCAACACAGTTAGCTCTACATCATAGATAGCAAAATATCTTCAAGATAAGACCATTAGAATAGATCCTAATAAGTCAATGTCATTTCTAGCAGACTAACATTTCACCCCTACACTTGTTTTATTTCAAACATGCAGCCTCTAAATAACTACAGATGGGCAGGTATAGCTGACCCAGTCCATTTCTCTTTCTTTTTCTTCTAGATCAACTCCCAATTCATGCCCTAGAACAGAAGGCTGGGAACTGGTATAATACAAGTTCCAAAAGTATTCTACATTTCTTTATGAATTGAGATCTTTGTAGTTAGTCAGTCACTCAGTCACATCTGACTCTTTGCAACCCCAAGGACTTATAGCCCACCAGGCTCCTCTGTCCATGGGATTTTCCAAACAAGAGTACTGGAATGACTTGCCATTCCCTTCTCCAGGGAATCCTCCTGACCCAGGGATCAAACCCACATCTCATGGTTGGCAGGCAGATTCTTTATTACTGGCCACCTGGGAAGCCTGAATTGAGATCTACAGGATGGCTAAATAAGGTCAGTTAACTGCTCCTCACATCCTCAGTGGTCCCAGGCCCCACATTTCCTTGCATAACAACCTGAGGCCTGTACATGATGATCCCCACTGCTTCCCCTCACACTTCTGGCTGTCTTCATGGCCAGACCTTTTCAGAAAACATAACCTTAGGCCAGGTATGAGCGCCATAGAGACTCACTCTCTCCCGCCTGTTTCCTACAGGATGAGCCCCAGCACAGGAGCCGGTCACTGTGCCTTTTCTGTTTTGCAGCCGGAGGCTATGAGAGGTTTCTGGCCTGTGTTTTCCATTTTAGTGGTTTTAGTCACAGCAACTGAAAAGAGAAGAGGCTTGGGGAAAGTAGGTGATATAAGTGAAATATTTAACTCTCTGTGATAGAGACACTTCCAAACCGTCACCTGGGACACCTGTCCCAGAGGAAACTATGGGAGAGGAAGCAACCGACTAGTCAGCCTCCGTGATGAAGGTGTTCCCTCCTGGATTCCCCCTCCCCAACCCTCTCACCGGGGTTTTTAGACATCTTCTATCACTGTCTTTTATTATGTGAGTTTCCTATAGTCCCTGAAGCCGGAACCAACATCAGTTCAGTTCAGTTGCTCAGTCATGTCCAACTCTTTGCGACCCCATGAACTGCAGCACGCCAGCCCTCCCTGTCCATCACCAATTCCCAGAGTTTACTCAAACTCACGTTCATTGAGTCAGTGATGTCATCCAGCCATCTCATCCTCTGTTGTCCCCTTCTCCTCTTGCTTTCAATCTTTCCCAGCAACAGGGTATTTTCCAATGAGTCAGTTATCTGCATCAGGTGGCCAAAGTACTGGAGTTTCAGCTTCAGCATCAATCCTTCCAATGAATATTCAGGACTGATTTCCTTTAGAATGGATTGGTTGAATCTCCTTGCAGTCCAAGGGACTCTCAAGAGTCTTCTTCAACAATACCACAGTTCAAAAGCATCAATTCCTAAGCACTCAGCTTTCTTTATAGTCCAACTCTCACATCCATACATGATTACTGGAAAAACCATAGCCTTGACTAGATGGACCACTGTTGGAAAAGTAATGTCTCTGCTTTTTAATGTCATCTAGGTTGGTCATAGCTTTTCTTCTAAGGAGTAAGCGTCTTTTAATTTCATGGCTGTAATCACCATCTGCAGTGATTTTGGAGCCCCCCAGAAATAAAGTCTGTCACTGTTTCCACTGTTCCTCCATCTCTTTCCCATGAAGTGATGGGACCAGATGCCATGATCTTAGTTTTCTGAATGTTGAGTTCTAAGTCAATTTTTTCACTCTCCTCTTTCACTCTCATCAAGAGGCTCTTTAGTTTTTCTTCGCTTTCTGCCATAAGGGTGGTGTCATCTGTATATCTGAGGTTATTGATATTTCTCCCAGCAATCTTGATTCCAGCTTGTGCTTCATCCAGCCTAGCATTTCTCATGATGAACTCTGCATATAAATTAAATAAGCAGGGTGACCATACACAGCCTTGATGTATTCCTTTCCCTGTTTGGAACCAGTCTTCTATTTCATGTCCAGTTCTAACTGTTGCTTTCTGACCTGCATATAGATTTCTCAAGATTATACAGTGGAAGTGAGAAATAGATTCAAGGGATTAGATCTGATAGAGTGCCTGATGAGCTATGGATGAAGGTTCGTGACACTGTACAGGAGACAGGGATCAAGACCATCCCCAAGAAAAAGAAATGCATAAAAGCAAATGGCTATCTGGGGAGGCCTTACAAATAGCTGTGAAAAGAATAGAAGCCAAAAGCAAAGGAAAAAAGGAAAGATATACCCATTTGAATGCAGAGTTCCAAAGAATAGCAAGGAGAGATAAGAAAACCTTCCTCAGTGATCAGTGCAAAGAAACAGAGGAAAACAATAGAATGGGAAAGACTAAAGAGTGCCTGATGAGCTATGGATGAAGGTTCGTGACACTGTACAGGAGACAGGGATCAAGACCATCCCCAAGAAAAAGAAATGCATAAAAGCAAATGGCTATCTGGGGAGGCCTTACAAATAGCTGTGAAAAGAATAGAAGCCAAAAGCAAAGGAAAAAAGGAAAGATATACCCATTTGAATGCAGAGTTCCAAAGAATAGCAAGGAGAGATAAGAAAACCTTCCTCAGTGATCAGTGCAAAGAAACAGAGGAAAACAATAGAATGGGAAAGACTAGAGATCGCTTCAAGAAAATCAGACATACCAAGGGAGCATTTCATGGGCACAATAAAGGACAGAAATGGTATGGACCTAACAGAATCAGAGATATTAAGAAGAGGTGGCAAGAATACACAGAAGAACTATACAAAAATGATCTTCACAACCCAGATAATCATGATGGTATGATCACTCACCTAGAGCCAGATATCCTGGAATGCAAAGTCACATGGGCCTTAGGAAGCATCACTATGAACAAAGCTAGTGGAGGTGATGGAATTCCAGTGGAGCTATTTTAAATCCTAAAAGATGATGCTGTGAAAGCGCTGCACTCAATATGCCAACAAAGTTGGAAAACTCAACAGTGGCCACAGAACTGGAAATGGTCAGTTTTCATTCCAGTCCCTAAGAAAGGCAATGCCAAAGAATGTTCACACTACTGCACAAGTACACTCATTTCACCTTCCAGTAAAGTAATGCTCAAAATTCTCCATGCCAGGCTTCAACAGTACATTAACAGTGAACTTCTAGATGTTCCATATGGTTTGTAGAAAAGGCAGAAAAACCAGAAATCAAATTGTCAACATCCGTTGGATTATCAAAAAAGCAAGAGAATTCCAGAAGAACATGTATTTCTGCTTTATTGACTATGCCAAAGTCTTTGACTATGTGGATCACCACACACTGGAAAATTCTTAAAGTGAATACCAAATCAGCTGACCTGCCTCTTGAGAAATCTGTACGCAGATCAGGAAGCAATAGTTAGAACTGGACATGGAACAAAAGACTGGTTCCAAATAGGAAAAGGAGTACATCAAGGCTGTATATTGTCACCCTGCTTATTTAACTTATATAATGTCTTACTTCAATACTATTCCAGGTAGGGTGTGGTCAGAACCACTCAGCTTCCCTCTCCACATTGCCAAGTTGGTCTACTCACACTCCCCATTTACATAATGATTTTCATCTCTGGAGAATCCAATGGACAGAGAGCCTGGAGGGCTACAGTCTATGGGGTCGCAAAGTGTTGGACAGGACTGAAGCTACTGAGCATGCATTGCGTCTCTGGAAATCCCTTTCACCTCTGTTTTCATTCTCACAACAGGCATGCAAACCAAGTCACATTCTAATCTTAAAGAAGAGGACACTGAAACACAGAAATCTGGGTGGCCCATCCACACACCCTCTTCAAGTTAAACAGTAGGAGCACTAGACTCCCAACACCCTTTTGTTCACTCAGTGATATTTTCACTGTAACATGCTGTCTTTCTGTTTACTGATTGATTTGGCTGACAAACCCCAGATCCTGGAAGAGCAATAAGGACCAAAAAGCAAATTACTGAGAGTCATGCATCTGGCCCTGACTAAGCCCAGGAGAGCAGATGCTGATTTGCTGGAGATAGTTAGAGTGTCATTAAGGAAACAAGATTTCACATCTGGAACCACCAGAGAATCATATATAACCACAGACAATATAATTGTTCATTGTGGGGTACCAGCTATAGGGGCTGACAATGAAAGACAGTGACAGAAGACATCTAGAAATGCTTCAAGTTGATGTTAACAGATGGGAAACATACAGAAATTCAGAGGTGACACAGGAGAGCAAGAGGACAACAAAATATGCAAAGGAAAAATTATCTTGTGACTAGAGATTCATCTTCTCTGCTACTTCCCCCAGAGTGCTACCCTCAGGGCCTCCTACTGGGCTGCAGGAAAGAGCAGGAGATGGCCACTGCCCTCAAGGGGACACTCCCACCAGGCAGCCCACCTACCATGCACAGATCTACGCTGGGCACTGAGCCAGGTGAAGCAGAGCCCGAGGATGTCGTGAGACGCTAGGAGTCACAGGATGAGAGCATCCAGCCTTGAGGCCAGTTAGCCTGTGTTCTACCCAGCACACCTCACAGTTTAAAATAATTATTATCTCCTGCAAATATGTCACATAAATACTTCTACAGAAGTGAATTTGCAGTTGAAAATCATCTTCTCATCCTATAGCTTTGTGTTAAAATCATTACTTAGAACAATCATGAACTGAGGTCTTAAAATATCCATCTAAGTATCTTTCTCTCTCCTCAAGGATGTCTCTACATAGATATTTTGCAGAGGATACCTCTCACCTGTCAACAGCCTGTTTAAACCTCCCTGCTCCTAAATATGTGCTGAATGGCTCAAACATGGCTATGGCAGAGAAGCAAATCTGAAAAACTGTAGAGGCTGAAATTGCAAGTAGAATTGGCCCTCTCTAGACGATGGCACCCCACTCCAGTACTCTTGCCTAGAAAATCTCATGGACGGAGGAGCCTGGTAGGCTGCAGTCCATGGGTCGCAAAGAGTCAGACATGACTGAGCGACTTCACTTTCACTTTTCACTTTCATGCATTGGAGAAGGAAATGACAACCCACTCCAGTGTGCTTGCCTGGAGAATCCCAGGGACAGGGGAGCCTGGTGGGCTGCCGTCTATGGGGTCGCACAGAGTCGGATACTACTGAAGTGACTTAGCAGCAGCAGCAGCAGAGGATTACTCCACTTGCTTTGAGAGGTCATTATACCCCAGCTCTTCTCTGCTCCCTAGTGGTCATTTACTCTCTTGCCTTCTCTTGCTCTAACCCTTGGTTGGCCCTACATGGGTCACCACCCTGGATAAAAACACATGCTATCCTACAGGCCCTGCTGCTAAAATCCCCAGAAGATACAGACTAGCCTCTTTCCAGACCCCAGTTTGACATTGCACACTGCTTTGAAACTTCTCACCCTTCTAAGTTATCTGTTAAAACAGTAGGTTTTTATAAGGCACCTTGAACAGTGTTGTATAAGGCACTCTGCAAACGCTGCCATTGAAGTTAATTATTTGAGCTATCATTAAAAGGGATGCCTCTGAAACAAAAGTCATTTTCATCATCTCTTTTCTCCAGAGTAGCTTATCATCTGTGAGCTACATCTGCTTTAGAACCAGGGCTCTCCTGCAGCCAATGCCTCCTTCCTGTAGCAAAGTGACTCAAAATATCCATCTAAGTATCTTTCTCTCTCCTCAAGGATGTCTCTACATAGATATTTTGCAGAGGATACCTCTCACCTGTCAACAGCCTGTTTAAACCTCCCTGCTCCTAAATATGTGCTGAATGGCTCAAACATGGCTATGGCAGAGAAGCAAATCTGAAAAACTGTAGAGGCTGAAATTGCAAGTAGAATTGGCCCTCTCTAGACGATGGCACCCCACTCCAGTACTCTTGCCTAGAAAATCTCATGGACGGAGGAGCCTGGTAGGCTGCAGTCCATGGGTCGCAAAGAGTCAGACATGACTGAGCGACTTCACTTTCACTTTTCACTTTCATGCATTGGAGAAGGAAATGACAACCCACTCCAGTGTGCTTGCCTGGAGAATCCCAGGGACAGGGGAGCCTGGTGGGCTGCCGTCTATGGGGTCACACAGAGTCGGATACTACTGAAGTGACTTAGCAGCAGCAGCAGCAGAGGATTACTCCACTTGCTTTGAGAGGTCATTATACCCCAGCTCTTCTCTGCTCCCTAGTGGTCATTTACTCTCTTGCCTTCTCTTGCTCTAACCCTTGGTTGGCCCTACATGGGTCACCACCCTGGATAAAAACACATGCTATCCTACAGGCCCTGCTGCTAAAATCCCCAGAAGATACAGACTAGCCTCTTTCCAGACCCCAGTTTGACATTGCACACTGCTTTGAAACTTCTCACCCTTCTAAGTTATCTGTTAAAACAGTAGGTTTTTATAAGGCACCTTGAACAGTGTTGTATAAGGCACTCTGCAAACGCTGCCATTGAAGTTAATTATTTGAGCTATCATTAAAAGGGATGCCTCTGAAACAAAAGTCATTTTCATCATCTCTTTTCTCCAGAGTAGCTTATCATCTGTGAGCTACATCTGCTTTAGAACCAGGGCTCTCCTGCAGCCAATGCCTCCTTCCTGTAGCAAAGTGACTCTGTGTTTAGAACAGAATCTGATGTGCATTCTTGGCCCATTGAGATTTTTACATACATATGCTGTCCCAGATTTATATAAGAAGCCTGAAACTAGATATAAATGGGAATTTTTCTTCTAGACTCCGTTTTCTCTCCTTATTACTGACAGCAAGGTGCACTGTGATTTAGGGGGTTGGATGGCTTCCAAATCTTTTCTACCAACCAATTTCTGGGATTCTTTAGGAAGTTATTGTTTCATTTCGTGTCTCTTAATCACTCCTTTCAGTCCCTTTCAGAGGGAAGCCCTAGGAACCAGGACGCCATGGAGCTGAAGAAGTACAGGGCAGGTTTCCAGTGAAGGATGGGGAATGCTGCACTTAGGCAGGCTTAGGTGCCAGACAGTGGGGGTGGGAGAGAAATAACCAAGGACACTAGGTGAGGAGGAAAACTCAGGGTAACCAAGACCAAATATTGACCTCAAGACTTCGCATGCAGTGAGCCTATTCTGACACCTAAGTCTTTGATTAGTAGCTTAAAATTTGCTTTCTTCCAGCTCTGCCTTCTCAAGGAGCTTCAGTTCTCAGGTTTATGTCTGACACTCAGAAGTAGTGCTGCTTCCAGAACATATTCTGGTTTAATGGCTACTCTGTGTGACCTCAGACATCCCACTCAACCTTCTCAACTAGATGCTTCATTAAGTGTTGCTGAGACCACTTGCATCAGATCACTGCTAAAATACAGATGTCTGGGCTCTGCCACAGACCTACCAAACCAGAATATTCAAAGGCAGCGCTCAAGGAATCTGCATTTGTTTTAAACTCCCTAGGTAATTCTTAGAAACAATGAAATTGGCAAAAGGCCTGCCTAGCTTATAAGGACACTGCCACTAACGGCATCCAAATGATTTCAAAGCACAGGTCTCAACTGAGACATCAGATGAAGCACCATTTTGCCATTTCACTAAAAGCCCTTCTTCCCAGGTGAACTTTGTCAGAACAACCTTGAAATGCCGACATGAAAAACGAAAATGCCATTAGGCCCCATTTAGTAGCTGTACAGTTACTGGGTAGTTTTATAGGTTTTTTTCAAGCCATTGGGTACAAATTATACTTTCTACTGTGTCAGCATTTTTCTAATTCAAGTTTCTACTAGTAATCTGTTTTGCTGTGAATACTGGGTAAACTTCATGCCCAGCAGCTAAAATTTTTGGATGCAACAACTCATTTACTGAATTCTCATATATTCATCAAGGAATGAAAGCATGATTTTGTAGAATTGAATTTTAGAGCTCTCATGCAACTGAAAATTATATGGACCAATTTCCTCATTTTAAATTAGAAACATTAACATGACTTTTCCCTTCCCTATCTCAGTCCCCAACTCATCACAGCTTGCCTAATTCTAAATATCCTTCGGCACCAATGCTACATTCTTAGTCTTGCTAGATCTGCCCTTTCCCTCTCCTGTGCTGCCTCAGCACTTTGTCTCAACCTCTTTAAAGCATATAGCATGTCAGTGTGATACTAGTTTCATATATATATATATATATTATAGTGAATCCTTGAAAACGGAAACCATATCTTGTTCATCCCTACAACTTATAGGCAGTTCAGGGTCCTCAGCAAGTGTTTGATAAATTTTAGTTGGAAAAACTTGGCACAGGACATGCTAGGAGGTAACAGAATAAATGATATTCTTATTACTACTATCAATGACATACATGTATTTAGTTCTTGACATGCATGGTTCTAAGCCCTTTATGGAGGCATCAACAGACCAAATAACTTCTCCTCAATTATATTATTGGAAAGGGCATGATCTGGGCAGGGAAGCTTGAATCCAGAGATTCTTCTCTTATTACCCTGCTGCTTATACTGACACAGGAAAGTTCTCCTTCCACAGCCATCTTTTCATTCTGTGCACACACTCATGGTAAAAGATGGGAAACTTGAGACCCCAAAGGCTCAGTGCCCTAGGAATCACAATCTGTTACAGGTGAGAGTGCCTGAACTTCACAATGTGGCCACAGCATCATGCAATGTCAAAAACAGGACCAGAATGGAGGTAGTTTTAGCATCTTTATAGACTTCTCATGACATGAGCATACAAGGTCTGAGATATAGGAAATCAGCCCATCAATAATTGTTAAAGGTATGAAGAGTACAAAAGTATTCATTTTGACACCACTCCAGCAACTAATTTGGAAGAATAAGGATATGAGAGGACCACATGGGAATGCCAAAGTCTTTCTGGGGATATGACAAAGCAAATGTGTATTGAGAGGACAGGCTAACAATGCAAAGGCAGGCATGTGTTCACATCCACATAAACCACTGGAGTTCAATGATTTAACCCCAGAACTGTTAGCTACTTTCCAGTAAGGATCCCAGTTGTATTTATTAGGTTTTCAGATCCCAGTGGCTTCTTCCCTATCTCTGTCTGAGTTGTTATCCAATTTTATTGCTTCTTGTTCTCCAATATATTAAATCCATCTCACCACCAAGTAAATTAATCCGATTGATCAGAAAGCTGTGTTCACCTGCTTTCTCTGTGACCCTCTAAGATGCTAAATCATATTTACATCCACCTGCCAGCTTTTAGCACCCTCACCAGACAGATGCCATCATTTCAGGTTTCCTGACTCCAAATCAACCCACTGCATTCCACTCAGTGCAGTAAATGTCAGCACCGTTCTTATCCAGTCCTTATAGCAACACACACATGATCCCATAAATGCAACAGGCATCATTATCTAAACTCTCCCTCTTTCATACTCCCTATTGTAGACCATGACAATACTGATGATGTTAACAACAGTATGTGCTAACTATCAGACTGTGTATCTGCTGTTCCCACTACAGTGTGAGACCTTAGAAATCAGGAACAATATCTTGTTTTTCAAACTGGTCTTCCCCACAGAACGTCAAACACAGTACCTTGCTTATAGAACCTATTTAATAAATGCATGCCTAATTTAACTGAACAGACAATATAGAACAAAGAAGCTTGATCTGAATACTCAGTATCTACATCAGTACAACCTCGAGTAGCCTTATGGTTTTTAAAGGGTTTTACTATAGATTTTTTTTAAAAGCCTATGGTCCTTCTTTGCTCCTTATTCCCATGCTATTTGTGATGTCCTATAATGTGAGCAATAGCCTCAGATATGCAGATGACACCAACCTTAGGGCAGTAAGCGAGTAAGAACTAAAGAGTTTCTTGATGAAAGTGAAAGAGGAGAGTGAAAAAGTTGGCTCAACATTCAGAAAACTAAGATCACGTCTTCTGGTCCCATCACGTCATGGCAAATAGATAGGGAAACAATGGAAACAGTGACAGGTTTTATTTTGGGGGGGGTCCAAAATCACTGCAGATAGTGACTGCAGCCATGAAATTAAAACACGCTTGCTCCTTGGGAAAAAAAAAAAAGCTATAACCAACCTGCTGCTGCTGCTGCTGCTAAGTCGCTTCAGTCGTGTCCGACTCTGTGCAACCCCATAGACGGCAGCCCACCAGGCTCCCCCATCCCTGGGATTCTCCAGGGAAGAACACTGGAGTGGGTTGCTATTTCCTTCTCCAATGCTTGAAAGTGAAAAGTGAAAGTGAAGTCGCTCAGTTGTGTCCGACCTAGACAACATATTAAAAAGCAGAGACTGTTTTGTCAACAAAAGTCCATCTAGTCAAAGCTATGGTTTTTCCAGTAGTCATGTATGGATGTGAGATTTGGACCATAAAGAAAGCTGAGCACTGAAGAATTGATGCATTTAAATTGTGGTGTTAGAGAAGACTCTTGAGAGTCCTTTGGACTGCAAGGATATCTAATCCAGTCCATCCTAAAGGAAATCAGTCCTGACTCCAATACTTTGGCCACCTGATGCAAAGAAATGACTCCTTGGAAAAGACCTTAAGGCTGGGAAACATTGAAGACAGTAGGAGAAGGGGACAATAGAGGATGAGATGGTTGGATGGCATCACTGACTCAATGGACATAAGTTTGACCAAGCTCTGGGTGTTGGTGATGGACAGGGAGGCCTGGCGTGCTGCAGTCCATGGGGTCACAAAGAGTTGGACACAGTACTGAGTGACTGAACTGAACTGATAATGTGATGTTGCAGTTCCTTTCATCAAGAAAGGGAGTTTATTTCCCTTCTGCCTGATTATGGGCTAGCTTTGTATTATAATGGGCTTCCCTGGTGGCTCAGAGGTTAAAGTTCCTCCCTCCAATGCAGGAGACCCGGGTTCGATCCCTGGGTCGGGAAGATCCCCTGGAGAAGGAAATGGTAACCCACTCCAGTATTCTTGCCTGGAAAATCCCATGGACGGAGAAGCCTGGTAGGCTACAGTCCATGGGGTCGCAAAGAGTCGGACACGACTGAGCAACTTCACTTCACTTGTATTATAATTCCTTTGACAACAGAATTTAGTGGAAATGATGGTGTGCTGGTTCTGAACTAGCCCTCCCAAGGCCTTGCCTGCTCTGCTTGCTTTTTTGGAACCCTGGAAGCACCAGGAGGACAAGCCTGGCTTAGGCTGCCATAGGAATGGAGACATGGGTCCTAGTCATCCTGCTGCACCTGCCAACAGCCAACCAACTTGAGAAGTATTGCTGCCTGGCTGACCTGCAGCTGACCTGGAACATCTGAGAGGGCCAGGATGAAATAGAGCTGACCAGCTGAATCCACCAGAATCATAAACTAAGTAAATGGCTGCTACTTAAAACCACTAAATTTGGAGTGAGCTGTTACACACTAATGAGATAACTGACACAAACTCTAAGTGTCGATATCCAGTGATGTCAACAGTAAACAAGAAAATACAGCTGAGTCCTCAGAGGCCCAAACTGCCGACTGGACCTTACCCTGGCTCTTTCTCAGCTCTGGTGTGGTGTATCAGACAAATTACCCACGTTCCTCCCCACTTTGGCTTCTGCTGCTGCTCTCCAGGTTTGCTCAAACTTGAGAGTTTTAATCTCATGTTAATAAATATGTGTCTGTTCAGGCAATTTGTTTGGGTATAATTATGCCAGTCTCCTAGGAAATTACTGCCACCTAAGTTATTACAGATTCACCTTGGAGACACTGCATCTGGCTGCTTCTTGTTCAGTCAAGTGCTCCCTTGCCAGAGACCAACACATAATGCTCTAAAGCTCTCTGTTTAAAATCCTCTGTCTTTTTGGCATGACTCTTGCCAGCAACACCCAGCATAAGTACAGCTCTGGAGAATCAAAAGATGCTGATATGTCCAGAGGCACATTGCAGTAAGAGACTCTCAAACTTCAAAAGACAATAAATACTTGCTTGAATTCCAGTTTCTATTTCTCTTCTCTTCTTGTCGTCTTAAGAAAATGAAGCTATGTTTGCTTCTGTGGACTGGCTTGCATCATAGAAGGACTGACAGAATGTTCAATGTCCAGAAATTAGACATCTTGAATCCCCAGAGGTTTTGTGGAATTCCTTCACAGGAAACTCTATTTCTATTGGGGCTTTTGAAGAGTAGTAATTTGTGACCATAATAAAGTGGATAACTTACAAACAAAGACCTTTGTGCCTTCAAGCGGTGGCATACCAAGGGCAGAGCATTGGTAGATAGCTACTCTAGATGCAAGCAATAAAAGGGACTATTTCAGGTAGATAATTTAAAAGCAATAATAAAGTGAGTGTATTTTTGCTACTATCACAAGCTAGCACGTCTAAACAATGTGAGTGATAAGATACTGGTTTCCAGTGGGAGGCCACCAATCCAATGATGCCCCCCACCTCCCCGTGTGTGTCCTTCTCTTCAAAGGACCCCTTAAAGGAGGCTGCAGACCTAACCTCATGATTTGGCAAAATTAGACCATTTTAGGAACCCCCTACATGACCTGTCTTTAGTCATTCTTCTCAATTAACAGCCTCAATAGGAAGAAATATGTATTCTTTGAAGTTGGAAACAACTGAAGCCAGACTATTCTTTGCTACCCCAGCATGTAGCCAGCAGGCATTATGGTGGTTCTTGGCTCTCCCAAGAGGAGAGAAGCAAAGATGGAGAAATTAACCACCCGAAGTTCCATATTGCAAACCCAAAACTATACGTGTAATGACATAAGGAATGCCAGTAGAGAGACAGAAAATTTAAAAAGACAAAGGAATTAAATAAGTAAACCAGATATGAAAAGCTGCTTTGCTGGTAGCTCAGATGGTAAATCCACCTGCAGTGTGGGAGACCTGGGTTCGATCCTTAGATTGAGAAGATCCCCTGGAGGAGGGCATGACAACCCATCCCAGTATTCTTGCCTGGAGAACCCCCACGGACAGAGGAGCCTGGAGGGCTACAGTCTGTGGGGTTGCAAAGAGTCAGACACAGCTGAGCAACTAAACACACAGGATATGAAAACATATACAAGATTAGAAATTAACAATCCATTTGATGATATTAATACTAAAATGATGCAATAGAACTAAAATACAAAGACTAAGGGGGAAAACTGAACAGAGTATCACAGGTCTGTCAGTATCAAATAGACTAACACATGTATAATTCAAGCTCTTGAAGGAGAGAGCATAGATCAGCAGAAATAAATGAAGACAGGCTAAAATTTTTCAAAAACTGTGGAATAATTTCAAGCCATAGATTAAAGAAGCTCATTGAAACTTAAGCAGGATAAATGAAAAGAAAGTCATAATGATGCATACCATAGTCACACTTCTAAAAAACAGAGATAAGGAAAAGTTATTAAAAGCAGACAGTAAAAAAAAAAAAAAAA
>SJYT01071498.1:347660-404818 GCA_006410635.1 Cephalophus harveyi
ACTTATAAAAAAAAGAAATAAAAAAAAATTATTAAAAGAAAAAAAAAAAAAAAAAAAAAAAAAAAAAAGATTATATACAAAGGAAAACTGGTATTAAAACAAACAACTAACTTGTCATCAAAAACAATGGAGGCCAGAAGTAAAGGAAAAAACATCTGTAGAGGTTGAAAGAAAAATACCCTGTCAATCTAGAATTTCATACTTAAATAAAGAAGGCAAAATAATGACATTCTAAACAGAAAAAAATGACATAATTTTCAATATGATTTCAAAAGGTCTGTACTATTAGAATTAGTAGGAGAATTTTTTTCAGGCTGAAGGAAAATGATAATGGGTGGAAATACAGATGAGCAAAAAGCATGATAAAACTTGAACAAGATTTGTATATTAAATAAAAACATCATCTCTTTTTTTTTCAGTTTGGCATTTTACTGCAGCTGTATAAGACTGACAATTGAGAAACGGGAGTGTATTATTTTTATCAGTTTGGTTTTTCCAGTAGTCATGTATAGATGTGAGAGTTGGACTATAAAGAAAGCTGAGCACCGAAAAATTGATGCTTTTAAATTGTAGAGTTGGAGAAGACTCTTGAGAGTCCCTTCAGCTGCAAGGAGATCCAACCAGTCAATCCCAAAGGAAATCAGTCCTGAATATTCATTGGAGGGACTGATGCTNTGTATAGATGTGAGAGTTGGACTATAAAGAAAGCTGAGCACCGAAAAATTGATGCTTTTAAATTGTAGAGTTGGAGAAGACTCTTGAGAGTCCCTTCAGCTGCAAGGAGATCCAACCAGTCAATCCCAAAGGAAATCAGTCCTGAATATTCATTGGAGGGACTGATGCTGAAACTGAAGCTCCAATACTTTGGCCAACTGATGTGAAGAACTAACTCATTGGAAAAAACCCTGATGCTGGGAAAGATTGAAGGTGGGAGGAGAAGGGGATGACAGAGGACGAGATGGTTGGATGGCATCACTGACATGATGGACATGAGTTTGAATAAGCTCTGGGAGTTGGTGATGAACAGGGAAGTGCTGCAGTCCATGGGGTCACAGAGTCGTACACGACTGAGCGACTGAACTGAACTGATAATTTTTTATAAGTCTGATAAAATTTCAAAGTTAAAAAACAGATTAAGAGAAGGAATAAAGTTAGCACCTGATTTCAAAACTTACTACAAAATTACTTTAAAAACTTAAAACTACAGTAATCTAACTCCAGCATTGATGTCTTATAGACAGATTATGTCTATAAGTGATATATAGATCAATTAAAAAAAATACAGTCCAGAAAGAGGCACCCACATAAATGTTAGAGTAATTTATGTTCAAGGTATCAAGGTAATTAAACAAGAAAAGGATCATCTTTTCAATAAATGATATCCAAGCAATTGGACAGCTATATTTAAAAAATTAGCTAAATCATTTATCTCACACCATGCATAAAAGTCCATTTGAAATGGGTCATAAACCTAAATTTAAAAACAAAATCTATGAAACCTTTAGAAGGAAACATAGGAGAATTTTGCAAACTCAGTAAAAGGAAAAATTATTATATAGGATACCAAAAGTATAAATCTCAAAAGAAAATCATTAACTTTCACTTTTCACTTTCATGCATTGGAGAAGGAAATGGCAACCCACTCCAATGTTCCTGCCTGGAGAATCCCAGGGATGGGGGAGCCTGGTGGGCTGCCGTTTATGGGGTTGCACAGAGTCGGACACAACTGAAGAGATTTAGCAGCAGCAGCAGCAACATCAAGAAAATGCAAATTTTAAAAATCACTGCACAAACACTGTAATGGCTAAAAAAATTTTTTATACACACTGAAAATAACAAATATTGCTGAAGTTTTGGAGCAACTGGAGATCTCCTACTAGTGAGAATATAAAATCATTCACCATCTTTAAAGAACTGTTTGATCCGCATCTGCAAAAGTTAAGTGTAGACAGACCCTACGACTCAGTAATTGTATCTCCAGGTTTTTACCTAGAAGAAATAAAATACATGTCCATAGAAGACTTATAATAGCCTTATTCATAAATAGTAAAAAACTACAAATGGGTCAAAAATTCCTCAATAAGAATATTGATAAATTCTAGTATATGCCTACAATGGAATAGCAACAAAAAGTACAAACTAATACACCAACATGGATGAATTTCAAAAACATTATGTTAAGAGAGAGAAGTTAATCACAAAAGGTACATGCCTTATATGCAGATGAGATCAAAGAACAGGCAACAGTAAAATGATGGAAATCAGGACACTGGGAGCTTCTGGATTGGAAAGGAGAAAAATAGAGTTTTCTGAGGTGAAGATGATATTCTGTATCTTATTTTGGCTACTGGTTATACTTTTGCTTTATTGACTATGCCAAAACCTTTGACTATGTGGATCACAACAAACTGTGAAAAATTCTTAAAAGAGCTTCTGGATTGGAAAGGAGAAAAATAGAGTTTTCTGAGGTGAAGATGATATTCTGTATCTTATTTTGACTACTGGTTATACTTTTGCTTTATTGACTATGCCAAAACCTTTGACTATGTGGATCACAACAAACTGTGAAAAATTCTTAAAAGAGATGGGAATACAAGACCACCTGACTTGCCTCCTGAGGAATCTGTATGCAGGTCAAGAAGCAATAGTTAGAACTGGACATGGAACAACAGACTGGTTCCAAATCGGGAATATGTCAGGGCTGTATATTGTCACCCTGCTTATTTAACTTATATGCAGAGTATATCATGAGATATGCTAGACTGGAGGAAGCACAAGCTGGAATCAAGAATGCCAGGAGAAATATCAATAATCTTAAATATTCAGATGACACCACCCTTATGGCAGAAAGCAAAGAAGAACTAAAGAGCCTCTTGATGAAAGTTAAAGAGGAGAGTGAAAAAAAAGAGATGGGAATACAAGACCACCTGACTTGCCTCCTGAGGAATCTGTATGCAGGTCAAGAAGCAATAGTTAGAACTGGACATGGAACAACAGACTGGTTCCAAATCGGGAATATGTCAGGGCTGTATATTGTCACCCTGCTTATTTAACTTATATGCAGAGTATATCATGAGATATGCTAGACTGGAGGAAGCACAAGCTGGAATCAAGAATGCCAGGAGAAATATCAATAATCTTAAATATTCAGATGACACCACCCTTATGGCAGAAAGCAAAGAAGAACTAAAGAGCCTCTTGATGAAAGTTAAAGAGGAGAGTGAAAAAGCTGGCTTAAAACTTAACATTCAGAAAACTAAGATTGTGGCTTCTGGTCCCACCACTTCATGGCAAATAAATGGGGTAATAGTGACAGACTATCTTTTTGGGCTCCAAAATCACTGCAGATGGTGACTGCAGCCATGAAATTAAAAGACATTTGTTCCTTGGAAGAAAAGTTATGACCAACCTAGACAGAATATTAAAAAGCAGAGACATTACTTTGCCAACAAAGGTTCATCTAGTCAAAGCTTTGGTTTTTCCAGTAGTCATGTATAGATGTGAGAGTTGGACTGTGAAGAAAGCTGAGAGCCAAAGAATTGATGCTTTTGAACTGTGGTGTTGGAGAAGACTCTTGAGAGTCCCTTGGACAGCAAGGAGATCCAACCAGTCCATTCTAAAGGAAATCAGTCCTGAATATTCATAGTGAGGACTGAGGCTGAAGCTGAAACTCCAATATTTTGGCAACCTGATGAGAAGCACTGACTCATTTGAAAAGACCCTGATGCTGGGAAAGATTGAAGGCAGAAGGAGAAGGGGATGACAGAGGATGAGATGGTTGGATGGCATCACTGGGTCAATGGACATGAGTCTGAGTAAACAAAGGGAGTTGGTGATAGACAGGGAAGCCCGGCATGCTGCAGTCCATGGGGCTGCAAAGAGTTGGACACAACTGAGCGACTAAACTGAACTGAACTAATGGGTATATATGAATGCCAAAATTATTCAGTGAACACTTAGGTCAATGCATTTTATTTTATGCAAATCATGCCTCCAAAATTGAAAGACAGAGAGAAAAGAAGGATGAAGTAGAGGGGAAGGCAGGGAGTGATGAAAGGAGAGACGGGGAGATGAAGGGAAGGAGGAAGAGCTGAATGGACGGAGGAAGAAAGGATGGCTGAACAGTGAAAATAGGTCATATGCTAACATTTGAACACAAATGTGCCAAATGAATTAAGAATAGACTTTTCAAAATTCAAATATTTTGAAAAGCATTGGGTTTTTTCAAGGAACAAACATTGTTACACATTTTTCAAGTTAACTCACCACTACATTTCCAAGAAAATTAGCAAACCAACTTTCAAATCTGCTCTCTTCACGTGTGGATAGAGCACAATCCATGGAAACTGAATTTTTTAAATATATATCGAGGTCTTAAAAATCAGATTGCTGGCTGAATTCTATTCCAAAATGATTGATTATTTCAAGGTTTGTGGTTCTACACAGCAGGGCCTGTGCCCTCTGTCTCAGGTACCCAGTAGACAACAGAGTTTCTTTCTAACCCCAGCAGGATGTAGAAAGTTCCTCAAGAACATGAATTCAAAAGTCCTGTTAAGAAGTTTCTGGAAACATCCTACTCTACAAATTAAAATTTCAGCTTTGGCAGGCTCTCCTCTCTCATCCTTTCATCCCTTAAGAAAGAAACTCAACAGTGAGGACCCTGAGCTCTTGGAGAGGTTCTGTTTTTGAAAGTAAATACCAGCTTTAATTACTTGGAGGTCATTTATGTTAGCCTCATCATTCATCCTTTGGCAGATAATATAAGCAAATTAGGAGATTTGCTTGAAAAGAACATGTGGATTAGTATATGAAAGCAAGGTGAAGGTGCTCTTCATTCTAACAGAAGCAGCCACTTATTTCTCTATGGTGGTTTTTGTTTTTTAATTTAGATTTCCAGGAAATTACCACTATCATTTAATCTGATGATTAGATCTGGAGATCCAAACCCTTCTGTTATTTTTCTCTAAATTTGTTTATTCCTCTTTCAATCTCCCAAGAAGATGGAACAGGAAACTTTTTTTGGTAATGTCCAAGTTAATATGACATTGCACTGATTTATTTATTTTTGGTCTTTTTGGAGAGACAGTGTCAATTAAGAGTCCTTTCCCTCCTTACTTCTTCCCTGGGATGACAACCAAATTCCAGGGGATTTCTCCAGTGCTTCTCCAGTGCCCAGAAATCATCAGGGAGATGAACTTCACCTGAGCCTACCCCAGGAACTTGATTGGTGTTCCCTGAGATGCAACTTGTCCCATCAGTATTTGGCTACAGACTGTATCAAGTTTTCAGAGAAGGCATGCCCTCAAATATGCTTTCTGAGCCATTCCTCAAGAACATGAATTCAAAAGTCCTGTTAAGAAGTTTCTGGAAACATCCTACTCTACAAATTAAAATTTCAGCTTTGGCAGGCTCTCCTCTCTCATCCTTTCATCCCTTAAGAAAGAAACTCAACAGTGAGGACCCTGAGCTCTTGGAGAGGTTCTGTTTTTGAAAGTAAATACCAGCTTTAATTACTTGGAGGTCATTTATGTTAGCCTCATCATTCATCCTTTGGCAGATAATATAAGCAAATTAGGAGATTTGCTTGAAAAGAACATGTGGATTAGTATATGAAAGCAAGGTGAAGGTGCTCTTCATTCTAACAGAAGCAGCCACTTATTTCTCTATGGTGGTTTTTGTTTTTTAATTTAGATTTCCAGGAAATTACCACTATCATTTAATCTGATGATTAGATCTGGAGATCCAAACCCTTCTGTTATTTTTCTCTAAATTTGTTTATTCCTCTTTCAATCTCCCAAGAAGATGGAACAGGAAACTTTTTTTGGTAATGTCCAAGTTAATATGACATTGCACTGATTTATTTATTTTTGGTCTTTTTGGAGAGACAGTGTCAATTAAGAGTCCTTTCCCTCCTTACTTCTTCCCTGGGATGACAACCAAATTCCAGGGGATTTTTCCAGTGCTTCTCCAGTGCCCAGAAATCATCAGGGAGATGAACTTCACCTGAGCCTACCCCAGGAACTTGATTGGTGTTCCCTGAGATGCAACTTGTCCCATCAGTATTTGGCTACAGACTGTATCAAGTTTTCAGAGAAGGCATGCCCTCAAATATGCTTTCTGAGCCAGAGTCTTCCTGCCTTTGCACTCACTGTCCACACTACCAGACTGTGGCTCTGTCCCTCTCCCAGTTGCTAAACCCCTAGGCCACCAGATCTCTCCCTCAGCTAACTTCTGCTCCTGCTCAGAAGTGAACATAACTGGTTTGGCTGTGTTCCTTTTCTTTTTCCTTTTTCTTTGAGGATCTTCTTCACTGTGTAAGCCATGTACCTTGATGATGGGTAAAGTAATGTAGTGTAAAAATAGGATAGAGGTTTAAAGTCAGGCTCTCAAGAGATACAGTCACTGTGGTTACAGGATTTAGTAAGTGAAGATTATTGACTGAAACCAGAAGCACCAAATGTGTGACCTTTCAAACTATTTATNGTAAGCCATGTACCTTGATGATGGGTAAAGTAATGTAGTGTAAAAATAGGATAGAGGTTTAAAGTCAGGCTCTCAAGAGATACAGTCACTGTGATTACAGGATTTAGTAAGTGAAGATTATTGACTGAAACCAGAAGCACCAAATGTGTGACCTTTCAAACTATTTATTCAGAGGTGTTAACCAGATGTGTACAATGAGACAGGCACTGTTCTAGAAGCTGGGGCCACATGGCACAATAATCAGACAGACAGAATCTCTGCCCTCTGGGAATTCACCAATTGGAAGGGGAGCCAGAGTGGACAGGTGATTCCAGGTTTTGCCTTGATTTGGTGAAGAGCACATGATGCGGACCTAACTCTTGGGGGAAAGGGGAACACTCAATATTGTTCTCTCCTCCTGGCTTTTTATTAATTAATCACAAAATATTTTTTATACTCCATACAACGTGCCCAGAATTACACTAGGCATTGAGATTCTTAGATTTGAAAATCAGAAAGCCAAACTTAGGCTATAGAAATGGAGATCCTAATTACAATATAAGTACCAATAAGACTTTAATTCAGACATTCGCTAATTGTTATCCCTGCTGCTCAAAAACAAATATAAATGTGCTTTGCTCTCTGCTCAATTGCCCTCAGTTCCACCTTTCCACTGAGATTTCTCAGCAGCATCTACCTGTGACACTCACTCAATAAAGAGGTGACAGCAGTGAGAAGTTGGACTAAACTTCTAATCAGTTCGTAGCCAGGCATAGTCAGCCTTCTGGTTCAGACTTAACCAGTGCCCAGACAAGAGTGTGCTGCAGATCAAAATGCAGTAGTTCCAAAGGTACAGTGACCCCCCACCCCTTTGAGATGGTAGTCTGCTTCCTGGGCATAGGGTCAAGGTCATTTTCCCATAGTAAGGCCAAGGCAACTCCTTTTCGGTGCTCACACTCTTCACAGCTGCCGTTGACATCCCATGGTGCCTGCTCCGGAGGTCAGGCTGTAACTTTCGATTCACACCATTTGATTAAAAAAACCAGAGACGTGTTGCCCTTGGAAATAGGCTGCAGTAAAAATAGATCAAAATAGCCAGTGTCTCCAGGAAAGCTCGGGTTATTGTCTCTTTATCCAATTTCTTTAAATTTGTGAAGGCAGGAAGAGCTCTGGGTCTCAGAAGAAATTGTACAGCTAAGAGTAAATTTAATAATGTAAACTTTTCTTCTGCACAATCATAGTGACTCACAAAAATCTGAACACACTAAGCATTTAGGGTTGTGACATCCTGGGGAAAAGCAAGAAGTTGGAGCTCATATTTATCTTTCCATAATTAGACTTTGCTCTAGCTGTCACAAGGAACAGCGCAGTGCTCTGACACACCACCAGCATTCAAATTGGGAGCGATGCTAAAAATGAAGGCAGATTCCACTTTCAAGCAAGCGGATCAGTTTGGAGCAATATCCCCAAAGAAGGCATGTCATTCAGAGTGTTGTTTAAACTCAATGGTTTCTTTGGAGTTACTTCCACCTCTCAGGCAAACCCATCAACTTGAAAGAGACACGGGCTGCACATTAAATATCTCCAAAGACCTTTTTGGAAAGAGAGATTAATGTGAGTGGTCATTAAAAGCTGTGTCAGGCTCCTGGTAAACACGGGCTCCGTGCAGAGCTTACAGAGCAATCCATCAATCAGCAACTATCCTGGAGGGCCTGTTCCAAAGGCAGTGGGAACCACAGAAGGTCCTTGACCAGATGACTGGCATATGGAAAAGGCTGCCTGTCTTACGGAGATGATGAGTTGGCAACGAGGGCAGCTGGAGGGGAAAGCCAGTTGGAGGACAGTGTGATAGGTAGGAACATTCTGATGCTAATCCAGGCAGGTAACAGTGGATGTGGACTGTATGACCATCAGAGGCTTTGAAAAGCAGAAAGAACAACCTGATTAGTGTTACATAAAGTACAGGGACCTGAAAAGGTGAAGATAGGTCAGGAATCCAGACCACCACGTCCTGAAAATAAAGGAGCCTGTGCAAGGACCAGTGGTAGAAAAGTTGGACTTAGATCATTCCCAGACAAGGGGCGGCGGGGAGATGATGCAGACATTTAGGCAATGCCAGAGCAACCTGAAGAATGAGGAGTCTACAGGGGTCTTTGAGAATGAGCTACAGCTGCCTCATTCTCAGAGGTACAGAGACCACACTGGGACTGCTCCACCCTACTCCTGAATTCCACACCCTTCACCGCCCACTGAACTGTTTTCCCCTTAGTAACCCCAGATCTCAAGGCAGCTTCCGCTAGCCGCCTTCTAATTTTTGGCTGCAGGCTCCTGTGTTGAATCTAAGGCAGGGCAGAGGAAGTCAGCTGTGCACAGAGCCATTCCTATCTGCACATCCCAGGCACTCCCAAGGGAGGACAAACACAAAGTGTTTGGGGAATGTGAACATGTTAACGAGATAGTCATCTATCAAGGCCACAAGAAGTGCTGTGGATCCATGAAGGCATAATTAGCAGCTGAGATGACTGGCCCAGCAGTGTAGCACAGAGACACCGGGACATGGGGACACACAGAAAACAAATCAGGACAAAGAGCAAACTTTAACCTTTCACTGTGGAGCTCTTTTCCTACAGAGTTAGGCAGAGCAGAATCAAAAGTGCACTTCAGTTAATTTGGGGTTGCTGCTAGGATCCATCGGAGAAGGCAATGGCACCCCACTCCAGTACTCTTGCTTGGAAAATCCCATGGACGGAGGAGCCTGGTGGGCTGCAGTCCATGGGATCGCGAAGTCGGACACAACTGAGCAACTTCACTTTCACTTTTCACTGTCATGCCTTGGAGGAGGAAATGGCAACCCACTCCAGTGTTCTTGCCTGGAGAATCCCAGGGACAGAAGAGCCTGGTAGGCTGCCATCTCTGGGGTCACAAAGAGTTGGACACGACTGAAGTGACTTAGCAGCAGCAGCAGCAGCTAGGATCCATCTCATCCTCTGCACTGTATGCCATTTTCTGTCATTATGCTTATTCTGTCCATGTCAAGTCATTGCTGTTGTTTAATCTAACAAATGTTTATCATGTGCTCTGTTACACAGGACTCTGCTGGGTGCTTAGTAGGGCCCGGTAAGGGTGGAGGATGGATGAAGGGAAGTGGGGAGGGCAGAGTAAAGGAGGAGGCAGGGTGCTAAGGAGGGAAGGTTGGTTCAAGGTTCCTGGCTGATTCCTTAACGTCAGGGTTTGAAAGAGTTCAATTCTCAAAGTCCACCATGGCAATCAAATGGACAATCGAGAAACAGGTGAAGATTGGAGATGGGAAAACAAGCTAGATGAAGTTTCACTGGGAAATAGTACAGAATCAAGAAGTCAGAATCAAGCAGATCCTCGGAGATGAGAGAGTGGGGATCACAGGTAACAAAGCCCTCTCATGCAGGAAAGGGGAATGAACCAGGGCAGACAATAACCCTGGGCCTTCCCGTCAGCTCATAAAGGACCTCAACAAAGCCTCCAGGGCCTCAGTCTTCCCAAATGTCCAAGAAGCAGAGGTGAGCTGCACACTTCCTGTCACTCCAGGCTAGCCCTGACTTTTATCACTCTGTTTTGCAAGAAAGCAGAACTCCGTTCTTCCTGACACCATTCCTGCTGACATTCATTCTCCGCTCCCAAAGGACACTTTTCATTTCATCTTTGCCATAAAGTTGTTGTTTTTTTCTTTTTTCTGATACATGAAAATGTGATGATTCTCCATCCACTCCAAGTCCTACCTGATCTTGCCCATAAGTGAAATCATAAATTAAATCCACCCTAAAACTTGCCTCCACTGCCCTTCTAAAAGAGATTCATTGCTAGAGCGAGTGGTCTACAAGTATTCATCACTTCACAATGCAAACTTTCTCGGTGGTCCTTGGGGAAGGGGAAGTAGAGGAAGCACGGCGAGGGCTGATTCCTCAGGTGAAAGCCAGGGCATCTTAAGTCAGATATGACCTCCCCCAGCAATATGTCCTTTCTGAATTGGTTTGCGCACATTAGGAGACAGCACATCTTCCTTATGTTACTTCATCATGAGCCTGACAACATAAACCTGAGAACCAAAACAATACAACTGAGTGATCAAGAGCCCTCTATCAGTGTCTTGAGGCCCTTTGGTGGGGCTCAATCTTTCTCTAGTCCAGGGGCCCCCAACCTCCAGAATCTCATGTCTAATGATCTGAGGTGGAGCTGATACAATAATAATTGAAATACAGTGCACAGTAAAGGTGATGTGTTTGAATCATCACGAAACCACTCCCCAACCCAGTCCATGGAAAAACTGTCTTCTAGGAAACCAGTCCTTGGTCCCTAAAAGGTTGGGAACTGCTGCTCTCGGCTACCTGTAGGTACTTCTACCACTTAACCTCGTCAGTCAAATGCAATTACTTCTCTGTGAAATATTCCAAGGACAAAGACCACGTTCAAATCGCCTCTATACTGCCAGGGCCTAGCACAATATGTGGCACTGAGTAGGTACCCAATAAATACATGCATAGGCACCCAGTGAACAAGCAAATGAATAAACACAGCAAGTGGGTAATGTCCTAGTTTAATAGGTCACCAATGGCTACTTTAGAAATTCAACAACATGTGCTATTGGATTGTTCTCTGCCAAAGAGCTCATCTGTGTGCTTCACAATTATTTCTAAATGGTGTATGTGTGATAGTGAGCCTCACAGCATGCCAGATTGCGGGCCGTCAACTCAGTTAATTCACACAACAACCCTGTAGACACTATCATTATCTTCATTTTATAGAGGAGGTAACAGATACTAGGAGAAGGACTATAAACTGCTCACAGTTATGTCCTGAGCCTGATTTTGAAAATCCAGAGGCATCCAATTCCAGATCTTGTGTTCTACGCCACTACGATATACACCTCTCCAAAGGCAGTTTACAGAACAGGTCAATGTCCCAGCATGTGCTACCTCACAGAGTACTTTAAGCTGATGAATCAGAGTCATCAATCAAGAGGTCACCAAGCCAACATATTGTCCAAAGTCTTCCAGTGACTTGCTAGGTGATCAGGATAAAATGCTTATTTTTTGTATCTCAGGCTCTTTGTTGGCAAATAACGGGTATTAAACTCTGAAATCTCTTCCCAGAATATATTATGACTCTAATAGGCTATGTGTTTTAACACAATTTTTTCCCCTCTATCAGATTTTTCTCACTATCCACATTTCCTGTCACCGTTCCCTGCAAATGCAGACATGCTTTTCAGTTTCAAAAAAGGAGACAACAGTAAAAACTTTGGGCTAAGTGGAGTATGAAAATGAACAGCAGAGGATTGTTAACTGAGTTTGACGTTGGAGGTGACATTGCTAATTTTCTACTGCCTCTTCTGTCTTTATGAAATGCACAGAATGACAGAATATCTGTCAAGGAGTGGCAGAATTCCCTGTCTTATCACAGATCTGTGCAAATTTAAAAGCTATGCAGAAGGTCAGTGAAAAAGAGGAAAAAGGAAGGGTAATGTACACTAGGTAATAACTGGAGCCAAAAAAGAAGTTTCAGTGAGTTTCTATGGTATAAAAGAAAGGAATCAGAAATATGAAATAAATATTCATTTAGAAAACAAGATGCCACCTGACCCTCTGGCCTGTAGGATTTTGGAAAATAATAGTAAATCAGTGAATAATACTGGGATTTACTTATGCAATTAAGTTGATTGGCTACTACCACCAGTCTTTTCCTAAATGTAAAGTGCTTGGTGATTCTAGAAAGGATGTAGGAGAAGCATCAGCTGTATCCTGCCCTTTAGAAGCTCACAGTCTCATTGGTAAAATTGCATGAAGACATGAAATAAATAAAAATTTCATAAAGTACACAATGCAGTATTCCTGGACCCAGCACTGGACCCAACAAAAAGTAAGTATTCAAACAAGTGTTGAATGGCACTGAATTCAAATGGAAACTAGTACAGTACCAGTCCCCAGTGGGGAATATTAGAGGATAAACTGGTCCCAAAGGATTTCACAGAGATGAGCAAGTCACCCGGGACTTTCAAGGGGGGTTAGGATTACAGATCAGATAATCTTTAACATATTTAAACAAATATCTCTTAGGATTTATGGCTTTTTAAAAAACCATAGTCAATAAAGTTTAGAAATGTCCACCTCTCACTTGATATCCAAACTGTACCTAACTTAGGACAGTTCAAGTGCAAAATACTGAGAGCATCACTCATCTACGAGAGTTGGGTGGCAAGATGTACAGGCAGATTTCCAAGTCAGCTTTCAGTTAGAAAGCTTTTAATACAGATTCTTTGTAGATGCTCACTAAATAGTTGCTCCTGAATGAAAGAATGGGTGAATTATTACTTTCAAAACAGTATACTACAGAGAGTTACACAGCAGCTGATAGACAAGGCAGGAGCCAGTATATATAGCTCCTTGGGATGACCCCTCCCACCGGTGACCTTCCACTGCAGCACAGGTCAAGCCAGAACTCCCTGTTCAGTAGTGACTCCCACCCCTTCTAAGTGATGGAGCCCCTTCTATGAAATACACAGATCAACTCTCAACAGCAAGTCTGATTTATTGAAATTTTCAGCAGGGTGAGATCATTAAGCCATTGACATTAACGGGGGAGTGGCCTCCTAAATATTCCCTTTATTCTATCTGCATCAGTTGCTGTATTTGTGAAATGGGAATAACAGAGCTGTTGGAAGAAACAATTATTAAAAGTGATTATGAAGAACTTTGCGATATAAAGTGCTTGTTAAAATTGAGAAGTACTCGATGTACCCTTCACAATTCCCCCCAGACTATGAAAACCCCATTTGTAGAAATATCATAAGCTTGCCTAGACAGCAAGTATTTTGAAGCTTATGCTTCACCATTTAAATCTGTCATCTTGCAAAGAAGCTCATTATTTCAGAAATATGAGCATTTTAAAGATGCTACTGCAGTTCTCAATCACAAGTTTTCATTGCTTTTATTTAAAATAAGCCACCTTGAAATCTGTCTCCAAATCCACATCTTTGCATACAGGTTTTAACCAGCAGTTATGTGTGTGCACGTGTGTGTACATTTGAAATATGATGTCTAAGAGATGTCTCCTTTAATTATCCCTGTTAGAATGGTCCCTCTCTTTTATAATTCCCATTTGCTTGAACAATAAGTGGGAGAATTCATTTTCTCTTGTACACCTCATTGAAATGAGCTTTAGTGAGAAGTTAACTTAGCTAATTTGTTTGCTTTGCATAATTATTATAATCACCTACTAAGTACTACCAGTGAATAAGCACTAATATCCTACAAGAACATCACATGAACCTTTCATAAATTATTTTAGTCCAAGGAATGTATTTTTGCTTTCTTCTCTATCACAGGGAAACAAAGAGATTGAGAGAAAGGGAAGTTCAGTTAAATCCCTGAGTATAAATAAACTCAAATTTCCCTGTGAGAGGGTGATAGGGAGTAGAAGGGTTAGAGATGGCAACCCAAAGGAAACTGTAATTCAAAAAGATACATGCAGTCCAATGTTCATGCACCTCTATTTAAAAGTAATGTAAGTGCCTATCAACAGATGAATGGATAAAGATGTGGTGTGTATGTGTGTGTGTACACACACACAATGGAATATTACTCAGGCCTAAATTATGAAATAATGCCATTGCAGAACAGGGATAGACCTGGAGACTATCATTCTAAGCCAGACAGAGAAAGACAAATATCATATGATATTGCTTATATATGGAATCTAAAACAAAGCTATTAATTTATTTATATAATAGAGATTCATAGATATAGAAAACAAATTTATAGTTACTGAAGAGGTAAAGGAGGGAAGGATAAATTAGGAGAATGTGACTAACAGATACCCACTCACTGAGCTATATACCTGAAACTACCAAGATACTGTAAATCAACTATACTTCAATTTAAAGAATGAAGGAATGAATAAATAAATAAAGAGAGACTGAATATGGGAGAGAAGGCAGTGCTATCTAACAGTTAACAGTTCAGGCTCTGGAATCAGATTTCCTGGATATGGCTTGGCTTTAAAACTTATCAAGGAGGTTTAGGAATGTTACTTTCTCTGATTCCTAGTTTAGTTCATACTCCAAATTTACACAGTGAGTATCAAAAGTGGTAATAGGTATGGAGTACCTATAAAAGTATTTCTTGACTCAAAAATGGTTAGCCACTATGAATGGCACATATTTGGAGGGACTCCTGGAAGCAGGCACAAAGACCCCTTCTCAGCAGGGAGCTATAAAAAGAGCATTAAGCCATGCCCAGGCACCTGTGCCAAACTCTGTTCATCTTCACACTCCCATGGAAGGCAGCAGGAGAGACCTCATAGTCAGTAAACCTGGTTTTCATTTCCAGCTCTGCTACATGCACTATGTACCTACTGCGGTCCAGACACCATGCCAGTTGCCTTACACTGAGATTTAATCCTGTAAATGTAAAATAGGGAAAATAGTAACCCTTACCACAGATTTGTTGTAGGAAAATCAATGGCGAGAAGGCATGTGAAAGTACTTTGCACACCGAGAAAAACCAGCATCTGTAGACGTTGGGGTATTCATGCTAAATACAGATGGTTGTGTCTACTTTATTATATAATGGATCTACTTTCAGGCAATCCACATCTGTACTTGACAACCAAGTACCAGTTTTTGCAATCAATGTTCCTAAGAGCATTCAGTACAAGCCATTTTCTCCAAGGGCAGAGTGGACACAGGGTGTGTGGACCCTTTCCCCCCAAAGACCCCGCCTGCTGCTTCCCTGCTGAGGTCTGACATGAGGAAGTGAGACCTCAGGAGACCCTGTCCTTGCTTGTGCCAGCTCAACAGAAGGTATCAAAATGACACATGAGCTGTGGTGGGGGGTGAATATGGAATGTAAAAAGAGCAAAGGCATGGCATTTCAGAATATTCATACACAGTGGCACTCTTGTTTGCCATTCACTGATCTCATTCAGTGTCCTCTCTAGAGTGGCTACCCCCGGCTGCCCCAGAGATGTGTGTTCAACACTATGGAGGAGGAAAGGGCCAGTCCCCCATTCTAGTCAAACAATATTTATGAAGTGCTTTCCATGTGCGAGGGACTGTGCAAGACACCAGGGATAGACTTATGAGCAAAACAAAAAGAGGTCTTGACTTTTACTCATTTATTTATTTAGCACAGATGTCCTGACAATCAACTACATGTTGGACAATGTTCTAGGTGTTAAAAGCAGTAGCAGTGAAGAGAACACAGTCTCTGCTCCCAAGTTGGAGACTGCACTTCAGTGGGAGAAATAGATTGCAGACTGATTGCATCATTATTTCATTACAATTATGCTACAAAAGAACAGCAGAGGACACCATGAGAGAATTTTACAGGAGATCTGTCCTGGACTGAAAAGGCAGGGAAAGCTGCTTAGACAAAATGAAGTTTCATCTGAGATCCAAAGTCTGAATAGTGGACAGCTAGGCAAAAGAATGGTAGAGGAAGAAAACTTTCAGGAACTAAAAATACATGCAAAGTCCATCTGAATTTTCCAAGAACTGTAAGAAGGCCAGGGTGACAGAAGTGTGGAGAATGAAGGGTAGAGAGATGAGGTGTAAAGCTGGAATGATAATGCAGGGTTTAATTATTCAGCCTATCTGAGGGATTCTGAAATTGATGCCATGGAAATGGGAAACATCTAAGGGTTTAAGAAGGTAACTGATATAATAAAACTTGTGATTTATTATAGACTACTCCATATATACTATGAGGAATGGGTTGGTAGGGAAAATACCAGATGTGGGTGACTACATGAAGAGTTACTACAATAGGCCCAGCTAGACACTGTTGGATGTGACAAGACAGTGACTGTCAGTATGGGGATAGAGAAGAAGTGGGGATGTCTGAGAGATGTTTAAGTGTTAGATTTTCTTGGCTTATTTTCTGAACTGTTGCATTAAAAAGATAATGATGTCAAGGGAGACAACACATCTGGTTTGCACACCTGGGTGCATGGTGACATACTATTCATTAAAATAAGGAATTATGAAAGAGATTTAGCGACTGGAAATGACGAGTGTACTGCTTTTGGCAGATGTTGAGGTATTTTTGGACTTCCAAGTGGAGATGTCCAAGAGGCGATCTGGAGCTCAGAGGTGAAGAAAGCAGGAAACTGGGACTTGGGGTTGTTACAGGTTGAATTTGGTAAAATAAGGAGTTCATAATCTGAGCCACAGTCAGCTCCTGGTCTTGTTTTTGTTGACTGTATAGAGCTTCTCCATCTTTGGCTGCATAGAATATAATCAATCTGATTTCGGTGTTGACCATCTGGTCATGTCCATGTGTAGAGTCTTCTCTTGTGTTGTTGGAAGAGGGTGTTTGCTATGACCAGTGCATTTTCTTGGCAAAACTCTACTAGTCTTTGCCCTGCTTCATTCCGCATTCCAAGGCCAAATTTGCCTGTTACTCCAGGTGTTTCTTGACTTCCTACTTTTGCATTCCAGTCCCCTAGAATGAAAAGAACATCTTTTTTGAGTGTTAGTTCTAAAAGGTCTTGTAGGTCTTCATAAAACCGTTCAACTTCAGCTTCTTCAGCATTACTGGTTGGGGCATAGACTTGGATAACTGTGATATTGAATGGTTTGCCTTGGAGATGAACAGAGATCATTCTGTCATTTTTGAGATTGCATCCAAGTACTGCATTTCGGACTCTCTTGTTGACCATGATGGCTACTCCATTTCTTCTGAGGGATTCCTGCCCACAGTAGTAGATATAATAGTCATCTGAGTTAAATTCACCCATTCCAGTCCATTTTAGTTCGCTGATTCCTAGAATGTCGACGTTCACCCTTGTCATCTCTTGTTTGACCACTTCCAATTTGCCTTGATTCATGGACCTGACATTCCAGGTTCCTATGCAGTATTGCTCTTTACAGCATCGGATCTTGCTTCTATCACCAGTCACATGCACAACTGGGTATTGTTTTCGCTTTGGCTCCATCCCTTCATTCTTTCTGGACTTATTTCTCCACTGATCTCCAGTAGCAATATTCTTGCCTTGAGAACCCCATGAACAGTATGAACAGGCAAAATGATAGGATAGCAAAAGAGGAACTCCCCAGGTCATTAGGTGCCCAATATGCTACTGGAGATCAGTGGAGAAATAAGTCCAGAAAGAATGAAGGGATGGAGCCAAAGCGAAAACAATACCCAGTTGTGCATGTGACTGGTGATAGAAGCAAGATCCGATGCTGTAAAGAGCAATACTGCATAGGAACCTGGAATGTCAGGTCTATGAATCAAGGCAAATTGGAAGTGGTCAAACAAGAGATGACATGTTGGTCAGGTACCATTTAACCCCTAAAACTTTGCTGGCATCAAAATATGACAGTTAACCAGTGTTAAATCTATAAAATATTTACATAGCACAGTACATTAAGCTTTAGACACTTGGCAATTAAACGACATAAAAATTGGACAAAACCCCCTACCTACATGTTCAGAATCAGGTGTTCACAGTCCCTATCTGGTGACTGTACATGGTTCAAAAGGCAGCAGAGGCAACAGACAGTTACCTCAAAGGACATGGACCACTGTTATGTGGAAGCACACTATGTTATCCCAGTGTCATGCACCACTCCACCTTTCTCTAAGGCGGTCTTATAATTTTAGAATGGCAGGTCTGGCTGATACAAAATGAAGACAGACAACAAAACATTTACTTTGTGGAGACATCCTAACTCCTACTATGCATGCATGGTGATCTTGAATGCAACTCGTCCTAAAAACTTGTCATGGTCATTCTGGGTTTTTAGGTCGGGTGACCCATCAATCTTGCACTCAACTATTACTTTTTTTACATCACCATCACTACCAAAGCTGAGCTGGACAGCAACCAGTGACTGCACGTAGCTCCCATGCAGTTTTGTTTTGTTTTGTTTTCCATAGTATGGAAATATGATGACCCTGTATGCGAGACAGCAAAAGAGACACACATGTATAGAACAGACTTTTGGACTCTGAGGGAGAGGGAGAGGGTGGGATGATTTGGGAGAATGGCATTGAAACATGTATACTATCATGTAAGAAACGAAGTGCCAGCCTATGTTCGATACAGGATACAGGATGCTAGGGGCTGGTGCACAGGGATGATCCAGAGAGAGGATATGGGGTGGGAGGTGGGAGGGAGATTCAGGATTGGGAGCTCGTATACACCCGTGGCGGATTCATGTCAATGTACGGCAAAACCAATACGGTATTCTAAAGTAAAATAAAGTAAAAACAAAAATTTTAAAAAATCTATCTTTCCATTGGGAGGAAAAGTTGATAGAACTGCTGTGCTTTCACTTTTTGCAATACAGTCTATCCTTGATTTTCCTTGAGGCTTTAATACAATTATTCTGCTAATTTTCACAAGAATACAAGGGTTTCCTGATTGGTAGCCAAATGTGGGATCATCCACACCACAGTATGCTTCAAGTAAGGAAAGTGGAAACTGACATGCTGTGTATTCTGGACCCTTCTGCTCAAAATAGTTTCTATTGGTACAATCTGTGAGATTCTTCTGTTCTTCTAAGCCAAACGGCTTTAAAAATTTGTTAAGGTCATCAATGTACCCTTGATACGATACTGAATCAGACAGGCGGAATGAAAAATCCAGCGCTGGCACTGGTTTTGGAAAAACCACAAGTCCAGGACTAGGAATCTGGTCACGATATTTTGGAACCGTCTTCGTTCAGAGTCTGAAGCATGGCCCACATCGCGAATGGAAAGAGTGCAGCCAGGAACCCATAAAAGGCTGGAGAGAAGAGCAAGATCAAACCCCAGCTCTTGGCGGTGCGCCCCAGGAACTCTCTGGTGGTCTGGTTGTAGATGAAGGGCTTCCACTCGGCCAGACTCTGGTTGAAGGACTTCTTGTCTCTCTTCACGGTGTGTGTGCCTACTGCCAGGGGAGCGGCGGGGCGGAAGCTGCGAGGGGGGTGGAGGCACATCCCTGCTAGAGCAGAGCAGCCCGGAAACATTGGCAGAACGCGCATCGGAGGAGGAAACCTCCTCAATGCAGTGAGCGTTCAAGCAGGAGTGCATTCTTTATTATTATTATTTTTTTTTATTGGAGGATAATTGCTTTACAAAACTTCATTGTTTTCTGTCAAACCTCAACATGAATCAGCCATATCCCCTCCCTTTTGAGCCTCCCTCCCGCCTCCCTTCCCATCCCATCCCTCTAGGAAAGTTATTCTTAACTGCTGGTGTTTGTTGTTCAGTCGCTAAGGTGTGTCCGAGTTTTTGCAACCCCGTGGACTGCAGCATGCTAGAATTCCCTGTCCTTCACTCTAACCCAGGGTTTGCTCAAATTCATGTCCTTTGAGTCAGTGATGCCATCCACGCATCACATCCTCTGTCGTCCCCTTCTTCTCCTGCCCTCAGTCTTCCCAATATTGGGGTCTTTTCCAATGAATTGGCTCTAGGAATCAGATGACCAAAGTATTGGAATTTTAACTTCAGCATCTGTCCTCCCAATGAATATTCAGGGTTGATTTCCTTTAGGATTATCTGGTTTGATCTCCTTGCTCTCCAAAGGGCTCTCACCAGGGAAGTTCTGACGATTCCTTTTTAAATTTGGAATCAAAGGCACCATCCATGAAAGAAATAAGAAGATTTACTTCATTGAAATTAAAAACTTCTAACTTGTAAAAGACAATATCAAAAGACAAGTCAAGACTTGAGAAAATATTTATAGAAGACACATCTGAACAAACTAAGCATACTCTTGTCATACTATTGAGCAGTCAAGCTCCTTCATATGTATGCAAAGGAGTTACAAATTATGTCTGTACAAAAACATGCACTTGGATATTTATAGCAGCCTTATTTTTAACTCTCCAAACTTGGAAGCAACCCAGATGTCCATCAGTAGTTGAGTGTATAAACTGTGGTATATCCAGACAATGGAATATTATTCAGCACTAAAAATAAATGAGCTATGAAGTTTTGGAACAACATGGGGAAATCTTAAGTGTATATTACTTAGTGGAAGAAGCATACCTAAAAAAGCTACATATGGTTTGATACCAAATGTACAACACTGGAAAGGGCAAAGCTTGGAGATATTAAAAAGACCAATGGTTAGTATGGTTGGAGGAGTGGGGAAATTAATTGGTAGAGCACAAAAGATATTTAATACAGCTAAAATACTCTGTCTCATGTTATCACGTTGGATATATGTCCTTATGCATTTATCTAAGCTGTGAGAGTTGTTGTATGATAGATTTTACAACACCAAGAGTGAACCCTAATGTTTTTGGGATGATAATGATATATCAATGTATGTTCATCCTTAGTAAAAATTAGCACTGAGGTGAGTGATGTTGGTAATTGAGAAGAACATGTATGTAGGTGCAGAAATTATATGGGGAATTTCATTATCTTCCTCCCAATTTTGCTTAAAACTTATCTTTTATAAAAGTCTTAAAAATACATCAGAGTTTGAAACTAAAAACTGATGAAACTTCATCACAATTGCTAAATAAAATATCAGCTTATAAAATTTAATGATTTTTATTTAGAATATTACTTAGTATAAAAACTGAAAGCAGGATTAATATAATTAAAAATCAAGAAAGTATTTTTTAAGAATTAATACATAAACAAGTCACAAGAAACTATGAAGAATTGCCAATAAGTAACATAAAGAAAATCTAAATAAAAATAGAGATAAATCAGCTCAAGAATAACAAATTTTAGCATTGTGAAGTTTGTAATCACTTTTTCAAATAATAGGTAAACGTTTATGTTCAAGAGAAAAATTTAGCTGTGTATATTTGAAACTCTATACATTTGTAATTTTAAAAGAGTAAAAGTTCATTGTTAATTAATTTCTTGTGGGAACAGAAACAGAAATCAGCTTAGCAGGTACACAGATATACTACAGAACCACATATTTTAAAACATTTTCTTTTCTTTTTTTTCCCCAAAAATCAGGAAAATAAGACTGATAGAACACACTAGAAAGCTCAGAAACAGATGTACCCAGGAAGATACAGCAATAATGGTACCTGAAATAAGTAAGGAGGTGTGGAATATCTAGGATTTGATTTAGAACAATCTGGCACACCACATGCAAGAAAAAAATGGCCCATATTTTGTTATAAAAAAATGTAAAAATAATTAAGATTGTGGGGTTAATTATAGAAAATTCCAGATGATAAATTGGCAAATAACTGCAATCTTGAGTCAGGAAAACAGATCTTTAGAAAGCTAAAAAGGATAATTCATAAGAAGAAAATATAATGATTAGAGTGTATAAAAACCAATGTCTGAATTAAATGTAAAATTCTATAGTATGTTAATTAGAGCCAGATAGTCACACAATTTAAATGATATGTAAAGCATCTGTACTATGTCTAAAATAATTGGAATGCAGTGCAAAATGGCACATACTATAGGTCATTGCCTGTTTTCAAATATTGGCACATATCTGATTTTTGTTGTTGTCTCTGTTTTTGTAATTGGCATATTTCTTAATGTCTTTGTGGATCAGATTTTTTTTATGTTCCAGTGTTATTTTGATCACTGTACTTTTATGAAAATTAATCAAGTTCAGGCATGGAATAAGATTAGAATAGTGCATGGGATATAAACATCTAAATAAATACAGCTATTAATATGCATTAAAATATAAGCTATTAGTTTGTCTTATTACTTATATTATCATCTTTTACCAACAAAGCCCTATAATTTAGATCACCAAAGGGATAGTTAAATTTAATAAGATAAATTCAAGACAACAAATAGAAATATGACCACAGATATAACTGTCTCTTATACACATCTAGATGTGTATAAGAGACAGATACTACATATTTAGACAACAAATAGAAATATGACCACAGATATAATTAGGCAATTTATAGTTGGGGAAACAGATAATTAATAAGTAAAGCATATCAAACTTAAAGGATACACAATTATTGTTTTCACTTTCTATCATCCCTGCAATTTGCATGTAGCTTACATTTATTGTTTCATGTGATTTAATTGGCAGATTTTTAAACTGTACATAATTAATGGAGAAGTGGATCTTAAATTGTTTGCTGTCTCATCATTTATGAACAGAGTATAAAAACTCCTTAGTCTCAGAAGTAATCAGAGAAATGCAAATTTGAGAAAAGAGAAAACTTTACACACATGACATTGACCCAAATACTAAAAAAGTTAAGTTACACAAAAGTCTGGTGAAGATCTGGAACACAGAAAGCATCCTGTGGGCTTCCCTTGTGCCTCAGTGCTGAAGATACCGCCTGCCTGCCATTGCAGGAGATTTGGATTTGACCCCTGGTCCAGGAGGATCCCACATGTCATGGAGTAACTAAGCCCATGAACTACAGCTACTGAGCTTGTGCTCTAGAGCCCGAGAGCCACAAATGCTGAGGCCTGCACACCCTAGAGTCTATGCTTCACAACAGGAGAAGCCACCACAGCGAGAAGCCTGCACACCCCAGCTAAAGAGCAGCCCTGCTCACTGCAACTAGAGAAAAGCCCTCAAAGTCAAAAATAAATAAATAAATAAATACAGTTATTTAAAAAAAAGAAAAAGAAAGCATCTTGTATCTCTAATGGGAGTATAAGTTTGTCAACAACCCTGAAAAGTCGTCTGGGAGTATGCAATGAAAGTGGTTATTTGAATACCACAGGACTCACCTAGATTTCTTTTTTTTTTTTAATATAAATTTATTTATTTTAATTGGAGGTTAATTACTTTACAATATTGTATTGGTTTTGCCATACATCAACATGAATCCCNCTCTAATGGGAGTATAAGTTTGTCAACAACCCTGAAAAGTCGTCTGGGAGTATGCAATGAAAGTGGTTATTTGAATACCACAGGACTCACCTAGATTTCTTTTTTTTTTTTAATATAAATTTATTTATTTTAATTGGAGGTTAATTACTTTACAATATTGTATTGGTTTTGCCATACATCAACATGAATCCCCCACAGATATTAACGTGTTCCCCATCCTGAACCCCCCTCCCTCCTCCCTCCCCATACCATCCCTCTGTCTCATCTTAGTGCACCTGCCCCAAGTGTATCTGTCTAATCTCCATTGTATACATCCAAGAGAAGTTATTACAAAAGTACTTTAAAACACTTCACATTGGTAACTGTAATATATTTGGGGGTTTCAAGATCATTTAGCAATAACCTAGGATTTCATCCTATTCAAATATCAGACATACAGTATGGAATATGGTCAACAACAAACTAGATATATACACAGCAGCATAGGTTGAACTAGCATACATAATGATGAATGAGAAAAATCAAGAAGTGAAAAATATATTCATGTAATTTAAACATTACATACAGGCTAAAATACACAACAAAATATACGTGTTCAAATGCCTATACAAATAGACATACAACATTTTTTACTAGAACTTCTAAATGGGAAGATCCCTTGGAGAGGGACGTGGTGGGACACTTCAATATTCTTGCCTGGAGAATCCCCATGGATGAAGGAGACTTGCAGGCTACAGTCCATAGGGTTGCAAAGACTGAAGAGACTGACTTAGTGCTCCTGGAGTTAGGGAAATAACAGTGGGGATTCAGGAATAGAGTGGAAAAAAATAAAAGAAAGGAATTGTCCATTCTTGGCCCATTGATAATAACATATTATCAACAAGAGCACAGGTTTGACATTTTAAGTTAGACAATTAATGAATGAATATTATACTGGCTTGGGGCTCTAGATTCTGTTTTCTTTGTGTTTGGTTTATTCCTCACCAATTGCACATATTAGGTGCTGCTAGTAGTAAAGAACCTGCCTGCCGATGTAGGAGACACGAGACATGGATTTGATCCCTGGATTAGGAAGATCCCCTTGGAGAAGAGGATTGTGACCCACTCCACTATTCTTGTATGTGTTTGGTTTATTCCTCACCAATTGCACATATTAGATGCTGCTAGTAGTAAAGAACCTGCCTGCCGATGTAGGAGACACGAGACATGGATTTGATCCCTGGATTAGGAAGATCCCCTTGGAGAAGAGGATTGTGACCCACTCCACTATTCTTGTCTGGAGAATCCAATGGGCAGAGGAGGTTAGCAGGCTACAGTCGATAGTGTTGCAAAGAGTTGGCCACAACCTAATTGACCTAGCATGTAGCAAGCACATGTTCACTTTAAATTTGATCTTCTGAAGTTCTTACTCCCTCAGTGTGTTCATCATTTCCAAAACTTCTTGTTGGAGAAGGTCATGGAGAGGACTTGACTGCTGGTTGACCTGCAAGCTGGACCCAATCATAGATTCTTCCCCTATTCCCCACCCCAGAATGTATGTTCCCACCCATCATTCCAATGCTAAGAGCTATTTAAAAGACACAGCTTTGAGAGAATAAAGTGTTGAGACCATCTGGACTGAATATGTGACCAAACCCAATTAAGGTCTCTGTATAAACTTTTAAAATCCTGATAGGCAGATGCTGAGAACTACTTGTCTTGTGGCTGCCAAGACAAGTCTCATGTGTAAAGTTCCCTTGCTTATTAAACCTGGCACGTATTAACTGAGAATGGTCTGCCTCTTCTACATTTTTGTTTGGTCTCTTCTTGCCCTTTTTGTACAGGGACCAGTTTCGAATTTCACCCAGGTGCCAAACCAGCAATAGTGGAGTAAGCCAGGAGACTAAAGAAATGGGTCTTAGGAAAAAGGCATCCACAAGGGAAATCCCAACGGTGGTGTTCAGTCACTCAGTCATGTCCAACTCTTTGCAGCCCTATGCACTGTAGCTCTCCAGGCTTCTCTGACCATGGAATTGTCCAGGCAAGAATACTGGACTGGGTTGCCATTTTCTACTCTAGGGGATCTTCCCAACCCAGGAATCAAACCCAGATCTCTCATGTCTCAAGCATTCGCAGGCAGATTCTTTACCACTAAAGCCACCTGGGAAGCCCAAATAGGCCATGAACCTCTACGTGGGGAGTTGTGGCCCCTAGGATAGATGTCTGTAGACTATGTGGATGCTCTAAAAATGTTGGCTGATTTGATGCCCATATGTGAGGAACTGTGCACTGTGGAAAAGAGAGGAAATAAAGGCCTATGCAAGGGGCTGGCCTCTGCCACGGGCTATTCAGCTGGCCACAGATCCTAAAATAGAAGTTGCAGCCTGAGTTAGAAAGTTGGAAGAAGAGCTAAGATTAGAGGGGAATGTATGATGGCTCATTACTCTGTAAGCTTTGGGGTTGGCAAACAAGATGGGAGAGTAGGATATTATGTCTGAGGCCCCAGCTTGCCATTTTGCAAGGCTTGGCTGTGCTTAGGTGCTCAGTCATGTCCTACTGTTTGTGACACCATAAACTGTAGCCTACCAGGCTCCTCTGTCCATGGGGATTCTCCAGGCAAGAATCCTGGAGTGGGTTGCCATAGCTCCCTCCAGTGGGTCTTCCCAAGCCAAGGATTGAGTCCAGGTCTCCAGAACTGCAGGCAGATTCTTTACCATCTGAGCCACCGGGGAAGCCCAAGAATACTGGAGTGGGAAGCATATGGAGAGTACAATCTGCATTGGATTAAGGTTTGGGCACTATGGCAAAGCCTGTGGGACCCTGAGAAGAGGGATTCTTTAGAAAGTGAGAAAAGCAAGAAGGAATATATGGTGATGATTGACAATGAAATGGACAAAATATTCCATACGGTCTGATCCCCAGTACAAAAGAAAGCTAAGACACAGCAGCAACAATCCCAGTCAATGGGGCAACTCCCAGTTCAGGAAATGGTGATGATGAGAGAATGTACTCCCACTGAACTTGTTGGTATAGCCTCCATATTCCAGCAAAAGGCCAGGGAAAGCATGAAGGCATCGTTAGCAAGGCTATGGGATACCTGACGGGGGTGGGGATGGTGTGGTGACAACCTCTCTCTGACTTGGGGCAGGAAGCACAGAAAATGAGCAGTATTACTGTGCACTCTGCACTCAGCACCTGCATAGTGCTCAGGGGTTCAAGGTCTTCACTTCCTTATGGATTGCATTCTTCTAGCCTGCAGGAGGTTTGGCCCAATGAAGGGGATCTCCCTGGGCAACAGATGGAGGTTCAATCCCTGTGTAGGGAAGATCCCCTGAAGGAGGGCATCTCAGTCCACTCCAGTTTTCTTGCCTGGAGAATCCTATAGACAGAGGAGCCTGGTTGGTTACAGTCCATGGGATTGCAAAGAGTTGGACGCAATTGAAGTGACTTAGCATGCACAATCAGACCACATTCATTTCAAGAATAAAAGCCAAGATATGCCAGCTCACCCCCAATACCTGGTATAAATGCCAATATCCACAGTGAATCCAGATATGGGACGAAACATATGATGTTGAGCGATCCATCGCTGATCTGAGGGAAAAATGACAGATCCTGGGAATGGGTATATGTGGGGAAGCCATAAGATAGAGAGGAAGCTAAAAGCTAAAACACCACCTTGATTAGATTTTCACTATGGGATAATCTTCTATTTTTGTAATTATTTTATAGGTTTCTGTTATTCATATATTTTTTATTTCTGCAAGAAATTTGTCAACATAGTTTTGGGGAGATTCTTATATCTTGTCATTTTATCGATAAGAAATTATAATTTATCTAGCTATATTCCTTTATGTATATTTTAAAAATGTGTACCTAAACATTTTTCTTGATTTCAATTGCCCTAAGTTTTGTGCATGTTATATTAAAAAATTGCACTATTTTTCCAATTATATAATTCCTACTTTAATTCTTGGTAATTTATTTTTTTCATTTTTAAAATAGCTCCCTGAGGAGAAAACTTGGTTGCTGTATTTTAAGTTTTGTGCATCTTTTGGCAAAATGACTTTTCTGTTTTTTTGGATGTGATTCACCCTAAGTTTTGTGCATGTTATATTAAAAAATTGCACTATTTTTCCAATTATATAATTCCTACTTTAATTCTTGGTAATTTATTTTTTTCATTTTTAAAATAGCTCCCTGAGGAGAAAACTTGGTTGCTGTATTTTAAGTTTTGTGCATCTTTTGGCAAAATGACTTTTCTGTTTTTTTGGATGTGATTCTTTCACTTTCATTCCATCATTATAAGAAGATATGTTTATAATTTAGCAATAGTTTTTGTAGATGTCTGCTTTTATTCCATTGTCTTTAGGGAGAATGATTTGTAAGAAGGTGGATTTTGAAATTTGTTGACCTTTATTTTGTGACCTAATATATCATCAGATTTTCTTTATGGTTTCTGTGAATTGGAAAGAAAATCAGTTATAGCTTTGTTGATTATAGTTATTTATATAAGTATTATATTTAGCTATTCCGATCCTCAGTATTTCGCTTAGATTTTGACTTGGTTTCTTGGTGTCAAAAATCAGCCCATAAGAGAATTCTATATTAAAGTTTTGCAGATGCAACTTAGCTGTATAATTTTTCAGGTCTTTAAAAAATAAATAAAGCATAGATAAATTTTGGCATTTTAAAATTTCATGTTTAATCTTTTACTTGAAAGATGATTTTATCAATTCACAAAAATGATAGATAAATATGATGCTTAGATTTGTCCTGTAATCTTAGTTTTTATTTTATCCTTGCCTTCCTTTTCACATACTCATGTGGTTTGTTAGAGTGTTTATTTTTCTTTTAAAATTAATTATGTTCATTCAATATAGTTGTGTAATTTATTTCAGAAATTTCTCAAAGTTTGTAGGCCCAGATTACAACATAGATTCAATTTAGATGATTTGTCAAATGAGTATGTTTAAAAAAAAAAAAGGAAAAAGAGATTGAAAATATTAATGTGACAAGTTTTCATTACGAAAAACAGAATTACAGAGATGGAGAAAGTTAGAACATGAAAGTGGATTTGAGTCTCAAAAAGATGGAAAGAATTTCTGTGAATGTAATTGACCTAGAAGAAAAAGAAAGAGTGATTAGAGATTTCTGAGGAGAATTTAGTGTCACATCAGGAGACACTAAGGAAGTGGGCAGAATGTAAATAAGCAGAAAAGGGAACTGTTTTTCCAGGATTTGGTTGACTCATCTCTGGAAACAATGAAGTTACCAAGCATGATAGAACAGTTTGGAGGATACAAGAAGGCTGTCTCTTCAAGTTTCTGATTGTTACCTTGAATTATTCTCATGGATTTTACAGATGCCAAATTAAATCCTGTAACAAAATCATATTACTGCATATTTCTTTCCAATTACCTTACATCTTTTGTATTTCTCTACTTAATTTTTTTGGGCTCCAAAATCACTGCAGATGATGATTGCAGCCATGAAATTAAAAGACGCTTACTCCTGTGAAGAAAAGTGATGACCAACCTAGATAGCACATTGAAAAGCAGAGACATTACTTTGCCAACAAAAGTCCATCTAGTCAAGGCTATGGTTTTTCCAGTGGTCATGTACGGATGTGAAAGTTCGACTGTGAACAAAGCTGAGCGCCGAAGTATTGATGCTTTTGAACTGTGGTGTTGGAGAAGACTCTTGAGAGTCCCTTGGACTGCAAGGAGATCCAACCAGTCCATTCTGAAGGAGATCAGCCCTGGGATTTCTTTGGAAGGAATGATGCTAAAGCTGAAACTCCAGTACTTTGGCCACCTCATGCAAAGAGTTGACTCACTGGAAAAGACTCTGATGCTGGGAGGGATTGGGGGCAGCAGGAGAAGGGGACGACCGAGGATGAGATGGCTGGATGGCATCACTGACTCGATGGATGTGAGTCTGAGTGAACTCCGGGAATTGGTGATGGACAGGGAGGCCTGGCGTGCTGTGATTCATGGGGTCGCAAAGAGTCTGACACAATTGAGCAACTGAACTGAACTGAACTGAGACTAATTGTACTGAAAAACCATCATCATCATCATTATATGCCCAGTGTTTTTAATAGAAATACATCTACTCTAATATTTCATGAATATTCCAAACACATTTCACTGTTTATTATTATTTTTAATAAGGAGAAAATTTATTCAGACATTTATTGTATAATGTGTAATTGTGTCTGGGAACTGAATAGTCAGAAAAGATTTATGATGGGCTAGATTGAGGACTAATTTAAAGAATGAAAATAGTCTACATTTTCTCACTATATAAATTCTACATGTATAGGGGAACAGTATGGATTTTCCTTAAAAATAGAGCTACCATATAATCCTTTATTGCCACTCTTGGGTATATATCCAGAAAATGATCTGAAAGGATACACATACCCCAGTGTTCATTGCAGCACTGTTCGCAATAACCAAAACATTAAAACAATCTAAATGTCCATTGACAGAGGAACAGATAAAGAGATGTGGTACATACATACAATGGAATATAAGTCAGTCATTACAGAGAATGAAATAATACCATTTACAGTAATATGGCTGGACCTACAGAGTCCACACTGAATGCATGAGATCAGACAGAGAAAGAGAGTTCAAACTGAATGAAGTAAGCCTGATAGAAAAAGATAAACATCATGTGACAGTCCTTATATGGGAAGTCTAAAAAGAAATGAGACAATTGAATTTGTTTACAAAAGAGAACCAAACTCACAGACTTAAAGAGGGAACTTAAAGTTCCCAGGGAAGAAAGGGTAGGGGGAAGAGACAGTTTGGGATTGATATGTACACACTGCTATATTTAAAATGGATAACTAACAAGGATCTACTTGTAGCACAAGTTACTCTACTCAATATTATGTAACAAATGGGAAAATAATTTGAAAAAGAATAGATATATGTATATGTATAAGTGAATCACTTGGCTGTACACCTGAAATTATCACATCATTGTTAATAATACTTCAATATAAAATAAAAAATGAAAAATAAATTATATATAATTTTATACATAAATACACATGTAAATATATATAAATACATATGTGTGTGTGTGAGCTATGCAATATGACCTCCTCTGCTTCATTGTTGTCCACTCTTAATACATGCAGAAAGTACACAGACATACATGTTTGCATGTATACAGTTAAAACTATATACATGTATATATATATAATTAACACAAAACTTGTATTTCTTATTTGTTTTGGCAACTGATGTCAAACTTCAAGACAAATAAAATGGTAGGTCAATTATGAAATAGTCTAACATAATGACATAATTCACCAAATTGATTGCTGTTCAATTAAAGAATCCATCACTTTGTGCAATTAATTTTATTAAATTGTCACTAAACTGTCCAATTTGCTTAATTCAGTTTATTCATTTGAACACTGTTAGATGAATGTTTTCTAAAATTCATAAAAATTGGAAACCAAGGTCAAATCACCCTTATAACAAAATAGAAGACATCAAGTTTATAACTGGCAAAATATCTCCTGTGCTATCCTAAAATGTACCTCCCTGTCACAGATTGTGAATTATGTCATTTAGAAATTATTGAAAAATAACACAAATATCAATAGGGAAAATGTTAGAATGCCAAATTACATTAACAAGAAAATATTACACTATATATATAAAGTTGAAATGTTTTCAAGTGGGGTAAATATATTTAATTTCAAATATTACTGGCTCAGATATAAAATAATAAAGTAAAAATGTATACAGTATTTAAGTATAGAGCATATCTGATAATTTATAAGTAACATTTTTCCATAATTTTCTTTTTTTTTTTTAATTTTATTTTTACTTTATTGTACTTTACAATACCATATTGGTTTTGCCATACATTGACATGAATCCACCATGGGTGTGTACGAGCTCCCAATTTCACTGAAGCTGAAACTCCAGTACTTTGGCCACCTCATGCAAAGAGTTGAAGATGTGTATAAGAGACAGGTATTTAAGTATAGAGCATATCTGATAATTTATAAGTAACATTTTTCCATAATTTTCTTTTTTTTTTTTAATTTTATTTTTACTTTATTGTACTTTACAATACCGTATTGGTTTTGCCATACATTGACATGAATCCACCATGGGTGTGTACGAGCTCCCAATTTCTTTTGAAATAACTTGAACTAAAAAAGATAAAGCATCATCCAGATCTGAATGAGGATAAACAACATATTCATTCTCCCTTCAACTGCATCTGTTTATCCTGCAATGCTCTCAAATAAGAGTCTCAGGAATCCAAGAACTATCCCCTGATTTTGGCTCAGAAACATAGATTGTCTGTATGAAAGAGGATTCAGGTTTTAGCAAAATCGGCAGTGTACTTGAAGATTAGCCATTAGCTTCAAATACATGCCAACAGCATCAGCTGGCCTTTAAAAGACTCACATGTTCATTTCATTTCTGCTCATTGATTTATCTAAAATGAAGAAGAATAAACAATAAGAAAAGGAGGGCATGAGTATATTACAGTGTTTTTCACCGTTCTAGAGTTAAATTTAATTATTTTTGTCATCTAAGGGTCAGTAAATTTGCATATAATAGTGACTATCTGGGACCATATCTTAGAAACTTTCTCAGACAACAGTCTTCACATATTATGTATTGTGTGTATGTATGTACATATGTGTGTATATAAGTATGTTGGTATATGCCATACAAGTATGTGAAAGGGGAGAAGGAAAAGGCAACCCACTCCAATAGTCTTGCCTGGAAAATCCCATGGACAGAGGAGCCTAAAAGGCTACAGTCCATGGAGATCACAAAGAGGCAGACACGACTGAGCAACTTTCACATACATATATACATACACGTGCACATAGATATATGCATACACATACATATATATATATACACATGCATATATACACAAACATCATTGAAAGTTTACAATTAATATGAAAAGTAGAAGCAATGTATTAAAACATACATAATTTGCTGTCTCTCTTGACTATATATCAAGGTTACATAGCTACCTATATATAGAGGTGCTGATAAGTAACTATGATAGCTGGCTGTCAGTATTATTTTAATACCATATATAAGAATCCAAGGTGGCACCATCAGTAAAGAATTTGCCTACCAATGCAGGAGACACAAGGGGTGTTGGTTCAATCCCTGGGTCAGGAAGATCCCCTCGAGGAGGAAATGGCAACCCACTCCAATATTCTCGACTGGAAAATCCCATGGACAAGGAGCCTGGCTGGCTACAGTCAGTGGGATAAAAAAAAAAAGCCAGACACAAGTTAAGGACTAAACAACAACAACAAAGATCACTCTAGCAATGATAGCTATCCAACAGTGGATGGAAGGGTTTGGGACATAAGCCTGGAGACCTAGAGACGTAGAAGGATGTGACTGGTGACTGTCCTGAGGCTTCAAAGGGACACCTCTGTAGCTAAGCATGTTTAGAGAAAATCTGTGAAAAATATGTGGCATGTCATTTCTAAAGATGGGAAGGGTTTATAAGAGTGAGAGTTCCCTCAATAGTTTGTACTAACCTAAACACCTTTTTTCAATCTCCCTTGACATTATACTTCCAAATGATATCATTCAATTTGCATAAAAGTTCTTCCAAATGGCAATGTGTTGTCTTAAGAAACAGAAAATATGGAAATTCAAGAAGATATCTACAGCATGTTTTGCAAATCTGTGAGTTGAATAAATTTTGAAATCATTAAAAATAAAGTGAGAAAATTTCCTCTTCTCACAGGATCTATCATTATGGGAACATCTGGCATTTGGAAAACAGATATTAAAATAAAATTCATGAAATTTTCCAATATTGTGCACATTATATAATTGATCTTTTTAAGCAGATTTTTCAAGTTAGCTGTTCTTGTTTTCCTCGCAAAACATATTTTATATGACCAAAGCTTTCTATGTTATATTAAAAATATTTTAATAAGAGAATTATAGTATGGTTTTTAAAGAAAATTGAAAGTATAATAACTTCATGGTTTGAGAAAGTATTTAAGACAAATCAAAATTATACATAATATTCCCAGGAAGGAAATAAACTAAAATATCTCCACTAGATAACATCTTTTATCTTCTTGGAGAAGCAGCTGTATGTTGTCATATATCTGTACTGTTTTTGAAAAACAAAATGCATAATTAGTGGTTATTAAGACAGTAAGGTTATTCCGTGCACATGCCAGTCTTCTTAATGTCCCCATGCAAGGGAATTCTTGCCTCATAGTAAAAACAGAAGCAACGTTTTATTTTAACGGCCGTGAAAGACCATGTCCAATCATAATTTACAGTGAGTTTTCTTCAAAGTCCTTAATTACAGGTCACTTCAGTGGTGCAGCAGATGGTAGAATGTAAAGTGGATAACAAGACACAAAGACAGGTAGCAGCGAGTTTGAGGGAATTTCTTCTAAGATGTCAGTCTTAGCATTTGGTGACATTGGGACACCCAGGGCAAGATCATAGGTGGAGTCAGTGCTAATCTTAAATCACTTAAGAACTGATAATTGCCTTAAGTCTAACAATCAAGGGCTGTTAGTTATCACCTTGAGTAAAAAGTACACAGAGTCGTCTTTTGTAAACAAAGTACTATTTCTCATTTTTTATAACTTTTTATTAGGAATCAACAACTTAAAATATATGTCTGGTGAACCAAAAATAAAGAAATGAAACAGAAAAAATTTGGAGAACTTAATTTGTATTAGCCAGGACATTATTAAACACATCAGTGTAAACCAGTATATATATATTTATAATTCATACAGGAAAATATCTCATGATCTCTTTAAAATCCATTTCTGTTGGTTTGACTATCCTTGGAGATGAAAGGAAGATAGAGGCTAGGTTGTCCCTACTTTGAATGGAAGAACCCAAGTGCCTCTGGGATCTAGTAATAGCTTATTTTAAAATTCTAGAACTCATCTACACCAAGATCACCAAACCAGTTTAAATACAATAAAAAAGAGTCTACAAGGAAAAAAAAATAAAATAAAGTTAGATACTAGAATTGGCAGAAAAGATTCCTTAAGCAAAAGCAAAGCCAATAACAACCAGAGCAGAAATACAGCAGAACGCTCTTAAATTTTTCTTATTTGCTTCAGTGGATTAAATAGAGCTCCATTAACTAACCAGTCTAAAACTTTGAGAGTGAACTACTGTCTGGCATGACTGAGGACTTTTGTAATGCTCCAAATTTCACTAGAGTAGCACTCAACACTTCAGCACAATAGTATGTATAAATACATTACTAGAAAATAGGTAGTTCTCTTGTGTTTTAGAAATAAGAATCTAGACTCTGTAGCACGTCCTTTTTATTTGGAATTGACTTTTTTCCCCCCAAAGTCAATGAGTAACATTATGTTCAAACAATAATGACAGTACTAACAAACAAAATGTGTTTACAAGTTCAGGAAAAAAGCTACTAATAATTATTTAAATATTTTATCACTAAAGGTGGCATAATTGGGCTTAGAGAGGTAAGCAAATTAGATAGACCAAATAGATACCTTTAGAAAAAATACCTTAAACAAAAAAACAAACAAAAAAGACTCCATTTTCCTACTTTAGTCGTACATTAAATTGATTTTAAAACAATGACATTATTGTGCTTTTATCTTTGAGTAATATTCCTTTAAGAAAAGCACAGGACAAAGGACAAGGAAAACTTTTTTTCCCCTTTAATTAGGAAAAAAAGTGAAGTTGCTCAGTTGTGTCCGACTCTTTGCAACCCCATGGACTGTAGCTTACCAGACTTCTCAGTCCATGGGATTTTTCAGGCAAGATTACTGAAGTGGGTTGCCATTCCCTTCTCCAGGAATCTTCCCGACTCAGGGCTTGAACCCACGTTTCCTGAATTGTAGGCAGATGCTTTACCCTCTGAGCCACCAGGGAAGCCCGATTAGGAAGAAAGTATTGCCTCAGTCTCACAGTTTATTGCTAAGTGTGAGGATATTTAGTAGACTTAGTAAGGACCAATCAAAGGAAAAAAAAAAAAAACCCTACCTTGGCAACTGATCTAATACACACACACACACACACACACACACACACACACACATATATATAATATACATATATAATAATTCCTTTTATATTGCAATTACAGATAATGCAAATTTCATTGAATGTATTAGAATTCGGTTAACTTAAAACATTGTCCTGGTCTTATTATCTCAGAAAACTCAAGAATGCAATAGAGATAGAAGGAAATGATGACTTTTTCCTTCTTCTTTTATAGATTCTTTGGCTAGTCTAATAAATGATGTAAGACAGATTAATGAAGAAGAACACATTTAATTTAATTCTGTACATATAAGAAGCTCAAGGACAGTCAGGTTTATTTGGCATCCTCCGCTAACGAGAAGGGGGCGGGGCCTGGGGCTTCAAAGGCAAGTCCATTGGCAGAAAAATTAAAATGTTTTTCCTGCTCTCTTCAGGTTATCCCAATGTCACCTACCATGAGAACAAAGTCTCCGGAGGCACCATCTAGGAGGCGGTGCAGAAAGTCGTGCAGGGGAACCAGTGTGGGAAGTGGAAGCTTTTGGAGCCAGTGGAGCTTCAGGTCAGTCTGTAGAACTATGACCCTCAGAAGGACAAATGCTTTTGGAACATCCAAGGAAAGTTATGACCAACCTAGATAGCATATTCAAAAGCAGAGACATTACTTTGCCAGCAAAGGTCCGTCTAGTCAAGGCTATGTTTTTTTATGGATGTGAGAGTTGGACTGTGAAGAAAGCTGAGCACCAAAGAATTGATTCTTTTGGACTGTGGTGTTGGAGAAGACTCTTGAGAGTCTCTTGGACTGCAAGGAGATCCAACCAGTCCATCCTAAAGGAGATCAGTCCTGGGTGTTCATTGGAAGAACTGATGCTGAAGCTGAAACTCCAGTACTTTGGCCACCTCATGCAAAGAGTTGACTCATTGGAAAAGACCCTGATGCTGGGAGGGATTGGGGGCAGGAGGAGAAGGGGATGACAGAGGATGAGATGGCTGGATGGCATCACCGATTCAATGGATGTGAGTTTGGGTGAACTCTGGGAGTTGGTGATGGACAGGGAGGCCTGGCGTGCTGCGATTCATGGGGTCACAAAGATTCGGACACGACTGAGCGACTGAACTGGACTGAGCTGAAGATTAAGTCTTCCACATGCCTCAGGTTCTCTGCATGTGCTCTGGGGACCAGCACCACTATGACAAGGCCAAGGTTGTGGATATCTCCCACATGAACATGGCTAGACACTGAAGAAACCCAACAAGAATAAGAAACTGGTCAAGAAGATGACCAAGAAGTATGATACCTTTTTTGTTTCAGATTCTGATCAAACAGATCCCATATATCCTCAGTGGAGACCTGAATAAGTCTGGCAAGTTTCCTTCCTTGCTGACCAACAATGAGAACGTGGTGGTTAAAGCTGATTAAGTGAAGTCCATCATCGAGTTCTAGATAAAGAAGGTGCTGTGTCTGGCCATAGCTCTTGGCCACACAAAGATGACAGATGATATAAAAAATCCACTTAACTTTCAAATTCTTGGTGCCACTGCTCAAGAAAACTTGGCAGAAGGTCTGGGTTTTGAACACTAAAAGCACCATGGGGAAAGCCCAGTGCCTGTACTAAGGTACAAGCTTAATAAACCATACTCCCACCATTTATAAAACAACAACAACAACATGATTTTCCTGCCATGTAGACATAATGGGACACAGAGAAAGCTTTGAACAAAGATGTGTTCCTAAATTCTACCCAGACTATCAAAATCAGCTTATAATCTTTGTAGCTATCTCTGGTGATTACTCTCTTCTTGGTATAGACCCTCCCTCTAAATTCTTATAGACAGTTAAGTAAACTTCCAGACTCTTTAGTCTCAAAACTAATCAGCCTAAAATAACGCTCATAACAAAGAGACACATTTGGGGTGGCAGATTTTGCTCCCCTACAAGATTCATATAGTCCTAAATTTTCATGTGCCTTACAGTTCCTATTTTATTAAAATATTATAAAATTTTTATCAAATTAAAAGCATCAAATAATGCAAACACTTTGAAAAAGAATTACTAATATTGTCTCAAAACTAAAAATTTTACTAGATAAATTTTCATGTTAATACTAATCTAGCAAAGAAATCTCTGTTACAGAAAAATGTTACATAAAGCAACAGAGATAACAATAAATAAATACAGTTGCTACTGCTGCCTAGGAGAGACATTCAGCACCTCTGCATTGGTAAAGCTCTCCCACATACTATGAGGACTTGCCTGGTGGTCCAGTGGTTAAGAATCAATGTTGCAATGCAGGGGATAAGTGTGTGTTTCCCCAGTAAGTGAACTAAGATCCCACATGCCATGGACCTATGCCCGCATGTCACAACTAGAGACTACGTGAGCCACAATGAAAGAAACTGCATGAAGCAAAGAAGATCTCTCATGCAGTCAAAAATAAATAAATAAATAGCCATTAAAAAGAAGACAGACTGTTTATTTAAGAGCAGTATTTATTCTGATTGGCCTGTGCTTTTTCTGAAATAGTTGTTAGCTATTTTGAATATCTTTGCTGATTTTGGCAAACTGTTAACATGGGTTGAATTTCAATGTGTAGGCTGCCATATCCTGCTAGTTCAAGAAGTTAGGCACTGGGTCTGTGTGTGGCTTTATAGTGTGGTCAACTAGGGGGATGATCCTTTTGACCACACAAGGAGAGTTTATACTTGAATTAAGACAGGAATGTTCATGAAGCCATTCCATGTTCCATGGGGTAGAAGCCATTGATCTATCTCAGGTCCAAAAGCAGGCAGAAGTTAAATCATTGTGTTTTGAAGGTTAGAAAGGAAAAGCAGAGTTCTTTCTCCTCCACATAAAGATCCAGCATCTGCAGAGCTCATCCAAGTTTTCTTCAAGTAGCTTACACATCTCCCTAAATTTAGCCTATGAAATTACCTATCCCTATAAAAACTGACAACTACCACACCCTGGTGTCACTGCCTTCCAAGATGGCCCAACTCTGGTCTGTGGAGTGTGTGTCTCCTTGAACTAACCTTCTTTTGCTTTACTGTGGCCTGTTCTTAAATCCTTTCCTGTGTGAAGCCAAGACTCTATACTCAGTGGCTGTTCCAGGGACTTACCTAAGACCTGGAATGTGACCATTCTCTCAGAGTGCACTTTTTCGCTGTAACACTAGCCCCAAGACTTCTCATCTTATTTTGAAATAAGGACAGTGAACATGTAGTTAGTTTAGGAATAAGGTGGTATGATATGATAATATAAGTGATCTGATACTTAATCTGATATGATAAGTGTTTTATAAGGCGATGAGGATATGAAGACTGAGAAACCCTGGGAGAATGTTTAAAGGCAGAGTATGGAGTTATGCATCCACAGTAAGGAACACCAATGATTCTGGCAAAACAACAGAAGCCAGAAAAGTCTCTACAGATTTCAGAGGGAGCATGGCCCTGCTGATACCAGAATCTCAGGCTTCTGGCTTCAAAGCTGACAGAACACTTTTACATTGCTTGAGCTTCTTAGTTTGTGTAATTTCACCATGGCAGCCCTAAGAAATTATTATTTCTATCTAAGGAAATGTTCACCTAATTAAAACGAATGTTAAACTATTATATTTTATACCAGTTACATTCCTAGGAAGATTGTTTTTTGTGTTGATTCTTCTTCCACAATAATAAAAGCACAAGATTAGAATATAGAATCCATGTCTTCCTTTTACTGTGATGTTTGTATTTAGTTCAGTCCCGAATTCATGTTCTTACACAAAAAGATTTCAGACAAAACCTCTACAGTACTCTTGAAAATATTTCAGATCATGACATGCTTTATCAAGAAGCCAAGTCTCCTACACTACTTCTTAAACAAAGACAAATAGTCATATCTGAAATGGTCTACTTATAAATTATTTGTGTTAACAAAGACAAATGCAGTTTATTCCTTTATTTTTCTATAAAATGGCCTGTTACCTAGTAGGCCTTTATTAAATATTTCTTGATGTGATTATATTAATATATGAATGGATGTAAAACAGAAAATAACTGTGGTAAGTAGCAATGAAATCGTACTTAAGATTTGCTTTATAAAGTTTATTTGGTTTATAAACTACGTAAGGAAAAATTCAGACAGAGGCATTATCTGTTTTTAAGGTAATAGCATATTGCTTGGGATATAGAAAGGAGCTATTATTATTATTTTCCTTTTTGTCTCTTATTTTGCTGTTGTATTTATGTAAACAAATATACTTGGAGAAAGAAACAGTGATCATCTTCAAATGTTCCAGTACTTTTCTATCAAGAATGAGTGCAGATTCAGAAATGCCAAGCATTAAAGCACTAATAGAATCATCCATAGTTAGGAAATAGGAAATTTCCCTCTAGATTTGACTCACGATTATGGTCATAAAATAGTTTGACCCAGAAGCATTTAAGAAGTGCCACACAGTGAAAGGATTATGTTAATTTGGATTATATATGGATGCAACTCTGGGAAAGCTATGTATAGTGAAGGTTCTGCTGCTGAATTATAAGTTGTTGGGTGCCTAGGCTCCACAGACATTGAAAGATTTTCTATTTAAAGGTAGGCAGCTAAAATTATTTCATGCAAGTTTTGAGGAAACTATGAATGTTAGAACGTATTATTCTCTATTATATTAGAACATGTATCCCAAATTTCAAGAAATCAGCTTCTGTTGTTTTATGAACAGTACCAGAGATCATCTCTCTGGCATTCAAATAAATTGATGAGATTTATCCTTTTTAATTCAGTCAAAATATATTTAGATGTGGTAGGGGGGAAACAACATAAAGGGTTTTAAAGAATATATATCCTTACATGCCTCTCAAACTATAATTCTGTTCCTCTTTATTTTTAAACTTTGAGTCATTTCTCAGTTTCTGATAAACCAAATTTCTTCCTTCTTGTTTTTGAGTGTAGGTATATATTTTATATGCCATCAAGACATGGGAATTCTTTATAATTCTTAAATAGATGGGAATACCCTACCACCTGACCTGCCTCCTGAGAAATCTATATGCAGGTCAAGAATCAACACTTAGAACTGGACATGGAACAACAGACTGGTTCCAAATAAGGAAAGGAATACATCAAGGCTGTATATTGTCACCCTGCTTATTTAACTTATATGCAGAGTACATCATGCAAAATGCAAGGCTGGACGAAGCACAAGCTGGAATCAGGATTGCTGGGAGAAATATCAATAACCTCAGATATGCAGATGACACCACCCTTATGGCAGAAAGTGAAGAGGAACTAAAAAGCCTCTTGGTGAAAGTGAAAGAAGAAAGTGAAAGAGTTGGCTTAAAGCTCAACATTCAGAAAACTAAGATCATGGTATCTGGTTCTATCACTTCATGGCAAATGGATGGGGAAATAATGGAAACAGTGAGAGATTTTATTTTCTTGGGCTCCAAAATCACTGCAGATGGTGACTGCAACCATGAAATTAAAAGATGCTTGCTCTTGGAAGAAAAGCTATGACCAACCTAGACAGCATATTAAAAAGCAGAGACAAGAGTTTGTGGACAAAGGTCCGTCTAGTCAAAGCTATGGTAGTAGCTCTGACTACTACTACTACCACTATTTTCCCAATAGTCATGTATGGATGTGAGAGTTGGACCATAAAGATTGCTGAGCACTGAAGAGCTGATGTTTTTGAACTGTGGTATTGGAGAAGACTCTTGAGAGTCCCTTGGACTGCAAGGAGATCAAAGCAGTCAATCCTAAAGGAAATCATTCCTGAATATTTACTGAAAGGACTGATGTTGAGGCTGAAACCCCAAAACTTTGGCCACCTGATGCAAAGAACTGACTCATTGGAAAAGACCCTGATGCTGGGAAAGACTGAAGGTGAGAGGAGAAGGGGATGACACAGGATGAGATGGTTGAATGGCATCACAGACTCGATAGACATGAATTTGAGTAAGCTCTGGGAGATGGTAACGAACAGGGAAACCTGGCGTGCTGTAGTCCAAGGGGTCACAAAGAGTCGGAAACGGCTGAGAGACTGAACTGAATTGAACTGAACTGAACTATTTTGTGTGTGTATTATTTCTTAATATCATTTCCTAGATGTTTTGGATTTGATGCACAGAGGAGAGAGAATTGATACTCAGTTGTTATTTTGAAAATAATAATGCCTAAAAGGTTCATTTCCAGGATTTGGTAAATGTCATAAACTGTGACTGCTTGGACTTGGATCAGTATGTGTTAAAACCAGTTTTAATCCGATTTTATTCTGATCCTATCATTTCAGAGGCATCTTCTCACCAGTTCTATCTCTTGGTATTTTAATACACACTCACGTTGACTCACCAGAGGTGTGTCTTAAAGTACAAAGTGTTGTTTGAATTTCATACAGCACTAACATCAATGGAGAAGTCACAATTAAAAAGAATTTATTCTTTACACAGCTAGCTGATTTCATTATTGACATCTATGCTTTTCAAGGGGTCTTGACTTTTTATGTTCAATTTAAATCTATTTTGTATTTTCAAGCCAACAAGACAAAAGAATTTCTGTAGCTAATGAAATAAGATCTATTGATCTCACAGACATGTGAGAGAGAGGATGTGTAACTGACCACATTTTAAGAAGGTGATTTGATTTTCATATCAGGATACATTTGGGGACCAACTTTGAACAATAACTTGCCCTTGAGGTTCCTGGAATCTTGTATTTTTACTAGTGAAAGGTCCTGACAAACTGAAATGCAGAGAAACTTCTTCCATTTAAACACTTTACACATTTACAATTTTCTCTCTATGTCTCAGACTAGTCAAGTTGTCAGACACAAATGAAAACAGACTTCCCTTTATGTAACGCTTTTTATGGTCCTATAAATAGCAAGTCTCCCTGCTTGCCAGTACATGGGAAGCCAACTATTGTTTTCTTTTAGAATCACTGTATGAAAGTTAATATTAACTGGACTATGTTGTAGTTTCTTTTAAAGATGTCTAACAAGGAGCCACCAAAATCTTTGTAGGGAAATTGACCCAGACAATTTAAATGCATTATTCATAAATCAGAAACAAAACTGCTTCAAAAGATTCCCAAATATGAATTGATAAAGCCTTGTTTCAGCACCATGATGTAGTTGGGTGGTTAGTAAGTGTTATGATCATATAATTTATTATCCAAACCTGCATGTTTTGGAGTGAATGAGGGGAGTTATTAATTGTTCAGGGAAAACAACCATAATGGAAAAGTCTCGGGCAAGCTTTAGCATATGCTTACCCAGTTTGCAACTTCATGAAATCTGTCAGTATCAAGTAGTATCTGATGGGGTTTGTGTTTCAACAGACAAATCCATAAGGTATATGTTAATTAGTGTATGTTTAATTAGCAGATACATATACAGTAATATACAGATATTTTCTTATTCTAAAACTACTTGATTAATAAGAAAATAAAACCCCAGACTTGACACTTCCTAAGTCTATGGTCCAACTCATTTAACTAATTGATCTATATGGAAGTGCTTATTAATATTGCTTAATAAATACTTTGTGTGTGCTTAGTTGCTCAGTCATGCCCGACTCTTTGGGCCCCATGGACTGTAGCCTGCCAGGCTCCTTTGTCCATGGAAATTCTCCAGGCAAGAATACTGGAGTGGGTTGCCATGCCTCCAGGCAGTCTTCTCAACCCAGGGATCAAACCTAGGCTTTTTTTTTTTTTTTTTTTACTATCTGAGCCACTGGAGAAACCCTCTGAGCCACCAAGGAAGCCTGCCATAATATTTGGAATGCTTTGTCAGAGAACTAATATTGTTACAATGTACAATAATAATATAAAACTATTGGTTTACTGGGAGAAGGCAATGGCACCCCACTCCAGTCCTCTTGCCTGGAAAATCCCATGGACGGAGGAGCCTGGTAGGCTCCAGTCCATGGGGTCGCTGAGGGTCGGACACGACTGAGCGACTCCACTTCCACTTTTCATTTTCATGCACTGGAGAAGGAAATGGCAACCCACTCCAGTGTTCTTGCCTGGAGAATCCCAGGGACGGGGGAGCCTGGTGGGCTTCTGTCTCTGGGGTCGCACAGAGTCGGACACGACTGAAGCGACTTAGCAGCAGCAACTTAGGAACACACATTATGCACAAATTCTCATGCTTATGAATCGAAATTGTAGATGAATCTTTTACTTCTACCACCACTGCCAAAAGATTTTTCTTTTTTTTTTTAAGAAATCCCCATCCAAGAAGTTAAACTTCTCTGGCACTTTATGTAGTTTAGTTATCCCAAATTATGGATCCAGGAACCTCAATCTTAAGTACAATTGAGGTTTAAAATTGCTTTTTTTCTAAAACAATTATAATTTAATAGGCTGGCTGCCTGAAAAAGAACCCATGTGAATATATCTTTACTTTCTTTTCTAGTGCAAAAATTATTGTTCTGTTCTGAGCACATTTTAATAAGATAATAGGTCAATCTAACAATTTCTGGTCTTATTTGTGAATTTTATATGACAAATACATTTATGATATTTCATAACAATGTATTTTCCCAGTTGTCCCAGTTAACCTGTAATCATGTAACAAAAATGCTTGATTTGAAATCAATTACTATCAATGCAATAGCATCCCAAAGTAAAATTTATTTACAAATTAAATGGGTATTTTGACATACAAATTTGTATTATAGTTACTTAATCCAATGTTAATTTTTTTATCTTCATTATTTTAACAAGAAGCTTAGCTTATATGCAATGCTTTTATAAGCTTAGGGGTTTTGAAATTTAATTATGCATTTTCCCTCTTTACAACCTATATCATGATCTAATCTAGTTTGTTTAGAAAAATCTATAATCATTTTATAAATGCCAATGGTTTTAGTTTATCCTTTGCATAGGTATGTTAATTAAAAATATGCTTGTTTTTTTCCTTTTGTTTTCTTTTCATCAATGTGAAAAATGCACTCTGATACAAGGTACAAAATTAGAATAAGACAGATTACAGGCTGAAATGGATTGTAAATCAACTTCTGTACTGTGAATATTTTATAGCAGGCATTTGCAAAGTAAAAAATCTGACATTTGTACAGCAATGCATGCATAATTTCCCTCTTACATGTTATTTCCCTGAGATGAAAGTAATTTTAAAATGCAAGGTCAAAGAAATGATTACCCCTAACAAATAGTAATAGAAGTTGAGGACAAGTATCAGGGAGCAGTTTGGCATTTATTCTGTTCTGTAGAGCATTTAATATCTAATGTACACCTTCAGATAAGACTAAGAAAGTTGAAGTAGGAAATCTTTGCTGGAGATAACTTCAAAGTAGATAAATCATTCCCTTAATTTAATAGCTTTTTTGTTTCTGGCCCAAACACAGTTGGAACTGTACTTGTGGGACTCCATTATCTCCTATATCTGATAAATGGTATGACCAGGACAACCTCAGTCTCCGCAGGAGAGACACTGAACAAATTGTCAGCATGATTTACATACAAGTTGTCAACAGCATCTGGGTTGCTCTGTGAAAGAATGATGGGTAACAGATGTTCTGGGAAATGCTACCATCTGCCCTTTCTCAAAATACATCCCCTGTGAAACAATACATTTGAATGGATGCCACAGTGATACCTTTCTTTTGAAAAACTTGAACATCCTCAATATTTCAGTGTTACTTGTGGCCATCACAAAAGCAAACGGGCTTAAGAGTGTAAATGCGATCAGGCTAAGTAAGCTGACAGGTCCTTAAAAGGTCTTTAAATTTAGTCGCATAGTTTGGAAAGAGAATGCTTGATGACTCTCTAGGGGGTATACTGGAAAAATTGTATCAGGAGGGCAGGAACTCCACTTGTGCTTATCTACTGAATGATGTTACACTAGTGTATTATTTCCTAAGTGATTTGTTGAAACTCTGCAGTGCTTTCATAACATTTTATAACTATTTGCTGCATGCACCTGTGGTATAGATATAAACCTAGCAATGTATCAATGTGTGGAAGGTTAAGTGTGCAACAGTTGATCAGTACTAACAATAGTAGTGGATCAAGGCTCTCAACAGGGAAAATTACCCACTTTCTTAATCAATTTCTCTTCAATATGAATTATTTTTTTAAATAAAATGTTTCTTCTATAGAAAGGGTGACAAGATAGGTATTTGCTGGACTTGGAACACAATGTGCAATGAAAAATTCCATTGAATTTAACTGTATTTTAAAAGCCTACCAGTTTTATATAACAAATTATTAATAAGAACATTATTTGTAAACATACAGTTAGTGCAAGAAAACATTCACAATTTTTTTTTTTCTCTGTGGATTTGTCTTATTTCAAATCCTAACTTATAGACTCCTTATGCTTGTGATGATAATACATGTTTTAAAAATAGGATAATAAAGGTTCATCCTAACAGGCACTTAATAATATATATGAAGATGATATAGACTTTACTTAGTTTGCTATGATTTTTATTATAATGATCCTGAGAAATTTTAAGAACTAAATGCCTTTTAATATTAAATATTATCTTATTTATGCTCTACATTTTATCACACTTAAATGTATCAAGATTTTCCTACAAATTTCTGCTTACTTGCTCAGTCATGCCCAGCTCTTTGTTTTGCATGGACTGTAGCCCACCAGACTCCTCTGTCCATGGAATTCTCCAGGCAAGACTATTGGAGTGGGTTGCCATTCCTTTCTCCAGTGGATCTTCCGGATCCAGGGTTTGAACCTGTCTGTGTTGCAGGCAGATTCTTTACTATTTGTTCTACGTAATGCTTACAGATTTGTTAGAGATGACAGTATAATGGTGGTGGTGGTTTAGTCACTAAATTTGACTCTTGCAACCCCATGTACTGTAACCCACCAGGCCACCAGTCTCCTCTGTCCATAGAGTTCTCCAGGCAAGAATACTGGAGTGGGTTGCCATTTCCTTCTCCAGTATTTTGGAAACCAGATTCACAAAAGTAGCTTAATCTTAATAATAATCCTGAGCAAAAAATATATATATTTCTTTGGAATTGAATATATCATTGTGAGAAGATTAGATTAGCCTGAGGGTGGAGTCATCTACCCTCGGATATACACAGGACCCTCGTGGTTGGTCAGAATCTTGATATTAAAATAATTAAATTGTTGGACTTCCCTGGCAGTTCAGTGGTTAAGACTTGTGCTGCCAAGGTAGGGAGTGCAGGTTCTATATTTGGAAAGGAACTAAGACCCTACATGCTATGTGGCACAGTCAAAAAAAAATTTTTTTTTAATAATTAAGATCACACATATGTACACATCCAAACAGGAAAGTAATAGCCAGCTAGTATGTAGGAACATACATAGGAACCCCTGAAAACTGGCCCAAGCCAATTCTCTTTCATGTTAGAACCCTAGAAAGGACTTATCTTCTTCACTTTTATATTTTAATTTCATTTTCTCTTCTTAGCTTTTCACCGTCATCTTTGATAAAATCTACAAAGGAATTGCCAAAGATAGTTAGACAAATCTGATACAGATATCCACTGTGGATGCTTTGAAAATTTAATTTACATGAGCTAATATGTCAAATTAATTTCCTAATTTGTTTTTGTTTGTTTACTTATTTGTTTTTATCAACAACAGAGATAGGAACTTCATGATCATTCATTTATCTATGATAAATTTGGCTAATTTTTCTATTTTCACCCAGCCATAATTTGCAGATATAAGTGAGTCCTCAATATGTACAATTATAGTTTACAGCAGAGGGCAAGGAAGAATGTTCTTTTATTAGAGATAACATGCAGCGTATAGGAAATAGATTTTAATGATGGCCAATATTTTCCACTCTTATCCCTGATATCCATGTTTTTTGCTATGTGACTTTGCAATCTCTCTCACTAAAAAACTTGAATCTGTTTCCTTGGTACCAAATTTTGAGTTCAGATAGGTAACTCACTTAGGTCAATGGATGTTAAAATATGTGATACATAAAGAGGCTTGAAAAATGCTCATGTGTCTTAATTTTCTCTCTTGTTTCTCTTGGAATGACATGAGAATTTACCTACTGGAGGATGACAGACCACACGGTCTTCCCAAAAGAGGCGATTTCAGGTCATCTGAAAGCCAGAAAAATCTACAAGCATGTGAGAAAACACTACCTAAACTGAAAGATGAAATATACATGAACTTGCCCAATTAAAATCAGTGGAATCCCCCCAGATGTGTGAGTTAAATAAATGTTTAATGATACGTGTCATTGAGATTTTGTGGTTGATTTCTACATAGCAAATTGTGGTAGTAGGTAACTAATGCACAAATGCACAAGGCTATCCTTTGTTTTTTTTTTTTTTGACCAGCATAATATTTAAAAAATGTGATTTGAATGGATGTACTTAGAAAGACATACATCTTCCAATTAACTGGAATCAATTAGATCCTACTGTTGTATCTCCAAATCACAGATTTTTGTTATTTGCTTGAATTTTCTAAACTTTTACAGCTCTTGATCTTTAGGGTATTATAAAATATTCATTCTTTGTAAATTGTAAAGTACTTGACACAGACTTTGGTTTTACAAATGTAGTTGTCTATGAGCTGAAATGTCTCTGGCTTTTCTGCCAAATAAAAGTATTTCAAGAAGTCACTCAAATACAGTTCATGTTGTTAACTTGTCTTGTAAGATTTGTTAATTGTCAGGACCAATGTGATATAGAAAACCCAAATAATGCACTTCCTAGCATTTTAAATAGTAAAATAAGAAATTAGAAGAAAAAGAAAATAAGCAAAACCTGTCTCTGGTTGCAAGAACACTGAACAATTTTTCATAGTTAAATTTTACTTTCAGTAATAAAAAATCTAGTTCTGAAATTAGTTAGATTTTCCAAATATAATCAAAAAGTTCAGGTAGCTTTGTTGATGTGTATTTAGGTAGTTAAAATTATTTCATTTCATTAATATTTTGTCATGATTCTCTTCTAAAATATTATATTGTGTGAAGTTGCTCAGTCGTGTCCGACTCTTTGTGACCCAGTGAACTGTAGCCCACCAGGCTCCTCTGTCCATGGGATTCTCCAGGCAAGAATACTGGAGTGGGTTGCCATTTCCTTCTCCAAAATGTTATATTAGGTGATAGCATATCAAGCTAATAGACAGTCATAAACATATTGCATAGATAAATGTCTAATAATTTATATGGTGCAAAATCCATCACAAATAGCTCCTTTCCAAAGCATTTTATTTTCCTGAACTGCTCTAAACTACATTAGTTCTTTTTTTTTTCCCCTCATTGCATTCCTCTATTCTTCTTCTTTCATTTGATATGTATAGCTCTATACTGAGTATCAGAGAAGGCAATGGCACCCCACTCCAGTACTCTTGCCTGGAAAATCCCATGGATGGAGGAGCCTGGTAGGCTGTGGTCCATGGGGTCTCTAAGAGTCGGACTTGACTGAGTGACTTCACTTTCACTTTTCACTTTCATCTATTGGAGAAGAAAATGGCAACTCACTCCAGTATTCTTGCCTGGAGAAACCCAGGGACAGCAGAGCCTGATGGGCTGACGTCTGTGGGGTCACACAGAGTTGGACATGACTGAAGTGACTTAGCAGCAGCAGCATACTGAGTATATTTCAATCCGAAAAGATGATGCTGTGAAAATGCTGCACTGAATATGCCATCAAATTTGGAAAACTCAGCAGTGGCCACAGGACTGGAAAAGGTCAGTTTTCATTCCAATCTCAAAGGAAATGCCAAAGAAAGCTCAAACTACCACACAAGTACACTCATCTCTCATGCTAGTAAAGTAATGATCAAAATCCTCCAAGCCAGACTTCAACAATACGTGAATCATGAAATTCCAGATGTTCAAGCTGGTTTTAAAAAGGGCAGAGGAACCAGAGATCAAAATGCAAACATCTGCTGGATCATTGAAAAAACAAGAGAGTTCCAGAGAGACATCTATTTCTGCTTTATTGACTATGCCAAAGCCTTTGACTGTGTGGATCACAATAAACTGTGGAAAATTCTGAAAGAGATGGGAATACCTGACTACTTAACCTGCCTTTGAGAAATCTTTATACAGATCAGGAAGCAACATTTAGAACTGCACATGAAATGATATACTGGTTCCAAATACGAAAAGGAGTACGTCAAGGCCGTATATTGTCATTCTGCTTATTGAACTTACATGCAGAGTACATCATGAGAAATGCTGGGCTGAAGGAAGCACAAGCTGGAATCAAGATTGCTGGGAAAAATATCAATAACCTCAGATATGCAGATGATACCACCCTTATGGCAGAAAGTGAAGAGGAACTAAAAAGCCTCTTGATGAAAGTGAAAAAAGAAAGTGAAAAAGTTGGTTTAAAGCTCAACATTCAGAAAACTTGATCATGGCATCTGGTCCCATCACTTCATGGCAAATAGATGGAAAAACAGTGGAAACAGTGAGAGATTTTATTTTCTTGGGCTCCAAAACACTACAGATGGTGACTACAGCTATGAAATTAAAAGACACTTACTCCTTGGAAGGAAAGTTATGACCAACCTAGACAGCATATTAAAGAGCAGAGACATTGCTTTGCCAACAAAGGTCCAGCTAGTCAAGGCTATGGTTTTTCCAGTGGTCATGCATAGATGTGAGAGTTGGACTATAAAGAAAACTGAGTGCCGAAGAATTGATGCTTTGAACTGTGGTGTTGGAGAAGATTCTTGAGAATCCCTTGGCCTGCAAGGATATCCAACCAGTCCATCCTAAAGGAAATCATTCCTGAATATTCTTTGGAAGGACTGATGTTGAAGCTGAAACTCCAATACTTTGGCCACATGCTGTGAAGAGTTGACTCATCTGAAAAGACCCTGATCCTGGGGAAGATTGAGGACAGGAGAAGGGGATGACAGAGGATGAGATGGTTGGATGGCATCACCAACTCTATGGACATGAGTTGAGTAAACTCTGTGAGTTGGTGATGGACAGGGAGGCCTGGCAAGCTACAGTCCATGGGGTCGCAAACAGTCAGACACGACTAAGTGACTGAACTGAACTGAACTGAATACTGAGTACCTGCAATGTGTTTGACCTTTATAATATCAAGCTGTACATGTCTTCTGCCTACAAGAAGGCTTTAGTCTGTATAGGAGGTAGACTTCTAAACAAATTAACTCCTATCAATCTTATCTAAATCAGATATCTTGCATTGCTATTATTTTCAAGATAATGGAGGTTTGTCCATTATGCACTTGATTATCAAGTCATCAAGGCTAGTCCCTGTTTTATCCACAGATAAAACTGCTGTTCAGTGAATTCCAAAGCCCTAGAACTGTGCATGACATGCCCTGGCTCCATTTTTGGATGCCTCTCTGGAGCCCAGTTCACATCACCTGGCCTCTTTGATATCCCCTGAAGTTGTGGTCCATAGGCCCTGAATATCTGCTGCCTGCCCTGAGGCCTTCTCCGAAACTTGAGGAACTCACTTAGTTTAGAAAAACACATTCTGGATTGTGGAAGAGTTAGTGGGGACAATGCTCAAACAACTGGGGAAGGGAGCTAGTGAATAAATATTATAATTTATTGTAGTCAATAAATATTGCAATTTTCTTGTACAGTTCTTGGAGCCATTCTCTTTATGCTTCTGAGAAAGTCACAGAGGACACAAATTTGTAAGCAGTCTTTTCCTCTCTGCCTGCCTTTGCTCTCTGTTGTGTTGCCCCAGTTTGCTGGGTTCACTTCCACCTGCCTGCACCCAAATTTCTCTCTGGCCTCAGGGGAAATCAACTAAGTCACCCCTTTATAAATGCTCATTTATATTTTTATATATTTTATACTCCATAAATATTCATTGATAAATAAATGGCTTCTCATTGTTTAGCAAAATCCTTTACAAAGTATCTAAATGAATGTCTTCAAACAATAGTGACATCATCACTTTCAAAACCCAAGGTTCCATTAAGTTCATGATTTGCTGATTATTAGATTATAAAATTAATATGGAGTATGACAATGGGTAGACACAATTGTTTTTGACTATTAAGCAACTATTGAGTTGGCCAAAATTTCTATCAATGTTGTAGTTCAGTCACTCAGTCATGTCAGACTCTGCGACTCCCAGGGACTCCAGCACTCCAGGCCTCTCTGTCTTTCACTGTCTCCCAGAGTTTGCCAAAACTCATGTCCATTGAGTCATAATTCTACCTAACCATCTCATTCTCTGGTGTCCCCTTCTCCTCCTGACTTCAATCTTTCCCATCGTCAGGGTCTTTTCCAAAGAGTCGACACTTTGCATCACGTGGCCAAACTATCGGAGCTTCAGCATCAGTTCTTTCAATGAATAAACGGGAATTATTTCCCTTAGGATTGACTGCTTTGATCTCCTTGCAGTCCAAGGGACTCTCAAGAGTCTTCTCCAACATCACAGCTTGAAACCATCAGTACTTTGGTGCTCAGCCTTCTTTGTGGTCCAACTCTCACATCTATATGAGACTGCTAGAAAAACCACAGCTTTGACTATACTGAACTTTGCTGGCAAAGTAATGTCTCTGCTTTTTAATATGCTGTCTAGGTTGGTCATAGCTTTTCTTCCAAGGAGAAAGCGCCTTTTAATTTCATGACAGCAGTCACTGTCAGCAGTGATTTTGGAGCCCAAGAAAATAAAGTCTGCCACTATTTCCATTGTTTCCCCATCCATTTGCCATGAAGTTATGGGACCAGATACCATGATCTTGCCAAATGTTCTTGAGTGTTGAGTTTTAAGCCAACTTTTTCACTCTCCTCTTTCACTTTCATCAAGAGGCTCTTTAGTTCCTCTTCAACTTCTGCCATAAGTGTGGTGTCATCAACATATCTGAGGTTATTGATATTTCTGCCTGCAGCCTTGAATCTAGCTTGTGCTTAATCAATCCTGGCACTTCACATGATGTACTCTGCATATAAGTTAAATAAGCACAGTGACAATATACAGCCTTGACATACTCTTTTTCCTATTTTAGAATCAGTCCATTGTTTCACATTCAGTTCTAACTGTTGCTTCTTGACCTGAATACAGATTTTTCAGGAGGCAGGGTAAGGTGGTCTGATATGCCCATCTCTTGAAGAATTTTCCACAGTTTGTAGTGATCCCACAGTCAAAGACTTTAGAGTACTCAATGAATCTGAAGTAGTTGTTTTTCTGGAATTCTTTTTCTATAAGCCAGCAGATGTTGGCAATTTGATTTCTGATTTCCTCTGCCTATTCTAAACCCAACTTGTATATCTGGAAGTTCTCAGTTTATGTACTGTTGAAGCCTATCTTGAAGGATTTTGAGAATTACCTTGCTAGCATGTGAAATGAGTGCAATTGTGGAATAGTTTGAACATTCTTTGGCATTGCCCTTCTTTAAGATTGAAATGAAAACTGATCTTTTCCAGTCCTGTGGCCACTGCTGCTGCTGCTGCTGCTGCTGCTGCTAAGTCGCTTCAGTCGTGTCCGACTCTGTGCGACCCCATAGACGGCAGCCCAACAGGCTCCCCCGTCCCTGGGATTCTCCAGGCAAGAACACTGGAGTGGGTTGCCATTTCCTTCTCCATTGTGTGAAAGCGAAAAGTGAAAGTGAAGTCGCTCACTCGCGACCGACTCCTAGCGACCCCATGGACTGCAGCCTACCAGGCTCCTCCATCCATGGGATTTTCTAGGCAAGAGTACTGGAGTGGCTTGCTATTGCCTTCTCCGGGCCACTGCTGAGTTTTCCAAATTTGCTGGCATATTGAGTGCAGCATTTTCACAGCATCATCTTTTAGGATTTAAATAGCTCAGCTGGAATTCTATCACCTCCACTATCTTTATTTGTAGTGATGTTTCTTAAGGCCCACTTGACTTTGCACCCCAAGATGTCTGGCTCTAAGTAAATGATCACACCATCATGGTTATCCGGATTATGAAGATCTTTTTTTGTATAGTTCTTCTGTGTATTCTTGTCACTGCTTCTTAATATCTTCTGCTTCTGTTAGGTCCATGCCATTTCTATCACTTAAGGTGCCCATTTTTATATGAAATATTCTGTTGGTATCCCATGGTATAAGATGTCAATAGCTTACCAAAAACCCTGAACAAAATTTTTGGCTGTTGCAATAATATGAGTTCCCTTTGTGTGTATGTGCTCAGTCCTATCTGACTCTTTATGACCAAGGACATGGCCCGCCAGGCTCTTCTATCCATGGAATTTTCCAGGCAAGAATACTGGAGTGGTTTGCCATTTCCTCCTCCAGGAGATCTTCCCAACTGAGGGATTGAACCTGGGTCTCCTGCATCTCCTGAATTGGCAGGTGGATTCTTTACCACTCTGTTACCTGGGAAGCCCCATGAATACATATTACCTTTGTAAATACATATTATCTTCTAAAATTTTAACGCTTATTAGTATTTTTTAAGATGCTATATTACACTATTCATGGCTTAAACACTTTGCATTTCCTGTGTGAAACAGTATGTTTATGTTATGGATATAAATCTGGTTTTGAAAAAGTAATTAAAAAGTTAAGATGTGGGTCTCTTGTAGGCAGCATATATAGGGGTCTTGTTTTGGAGAGGGAGAGGGTGGGATGATTTGGGAGAATGGCATTGAAACATGTATACTATCATGTAAGAATGAAGCAGCAGCCTATGTCTGATACAGGATACAGGATGCTCGGGGCTGGTACACGGGGATGATCCAGAGAGAGGAAATGGGGTGGGATGTGGGAGGGGGATTCAGGATTGGGATCTCATATACACCCATGGTGGATTCATGTCAATGTATGGCAAAACCAATACGGTATTGTAAAGTAAAATAAAGTAAAAATTAAAAAAAAAATTTCTGAAGCAGAAAAGTAACACAAGTGTGGCAGACAATTTTCTTTACTCTTGATATTTATTTACTTATATAATAAAATTTAATTGTCTGTGCCTGTTAAAAATGGCTTATTTGCTGTTATTTAGAGAAAGTACATTTATTTCACCAATTACATTTTAAGGTTTGAAAATATATCTGCTTTTACATTTTATAAGTGTCAAGGAAATGATGCCAGCTTTTCTTAGTATGCTGTGTTTTAAGCTGTTTCCCTGATTTAATAAAATCTAGAATTTTAGAAACAGATTAATAATATTATTTTTGTCACATGTATATTTATATTGATATGGATGTATAAATAATTGCCTGAAATTTAAGATTCTATTTTAAATAGATTTTTTTTTTTGTTGGGTTTCTTGTTTCATTTGAAGTGTTGTGCATTTCACAGTCAGTATTTCATGCAGTGTACATATGTGAAATTTTTTAATGCTTTTTTGTCTCTGAGAATTTAGCTGTTACCTTTCTTTTTTGATAAGGGACTGTTCAGTAGCATTGTGTGGTTGTTTTGATATTATATAATATGGTATTTCTCTAAATGCTTTTTCAATAAGTTGTTCATCTTAAAGATATTTTACTTCAGTTCTACTAAAAATTGAATGATTGCGTCACCTCAAGATTTGTATGCTGAAACGACACCACTAATGTGATGGCATTTGGAGGTGGGGCCTCTGGGAGGTGCTTAGGTCACAAAGGTAGAGCCCTCATAAAAGAGATTCATGTGTTTATAATACAGACCCAGAGAACCCCGCCACCATCTGAAGACAAGGCAAAAATACTGATCTATGAACCAGGAGGTCAGATCTCACCATATCTTGAATTATCCAGTTCCTTGATCTTAGACTTCCCAGTCTCTAGAATGGTGAAAAATTAATTTCTGTTGTTTATAAGCCACCCATTCTTTTGGTATTCTGTTAGAGAATCTTGACCAAGACAAGCACCTATAGACTTAAATTTTCTTTTTACTTTCATATTACATTTATATTATATTCTTTTATTTCCATATTATATATTTATATTTTCCATATTATATTACAAATATAAGTTAACCTGTTTAGCCAGTTTTTACAATTTATTATAATTACTGCTGCTGCTGCTGCTAAGTCGCTTCAGTCATGTCCAACTCTGTGTGACCCCATAGATGGCAGTCCACCAGGTGCCCCTGTCCCTGGGATTCTCTAGGCAAGATCACTGGCGTGGGTTGCCATTTACTTCTCCAATGCATGCATGCACGCTAAGTCGCTTCACTCGTGTCCGACTCCACGCGACCCCATGGACAGCAGCCCACCACGCTCCTCTGTCCACGGGATTTTCTAGGCAAGAATACTGGAGTGGGTTGTCATTTCCTTCTCCAGTTATAATTACTATAAACAATTAATTGATTGGTGCATTTTTGCACTTTTTAAAAAATTCGGTTCTTGAGAGAGTGTGTGTTGATTTTTAGAATTAATTTATTTAAATGTTATTTATTGTGGCTGTGCTGGGTCTTTATTGCTGTGCACAGGCTGTCCCTAGTTGCTGCCAGTGGGCGGCATGGGGCTTCTCATTGCAGTGGCTTCTCTTGCTGCAGACCAAGATAAGATGTCTAGAGCTCAACAGTTGTGGCGCAGGCACTTTGTTGCTCCATAGCTCGTGGGACCTTCCCTGATCAGAGACTGAACCCATGTAATTTGCCTTGGCAGGCAGATTCTTAATCACTGCTCCTCCAGGGAATTTCTGCATTCCACTTTCTACTTTATAAGTGGACCAATGAGAATCTTTGCTAGCAACATGGAACTATGGCAGCTGAGAGGAAAAAAAAAAAAAAAAAAAAAGCAATGGAAGAATGTGTACACTATAGGGGAGAGAGGATAGAAACAGAAAAGAAATGTATAGGAAAGAAGAACAGGAGGAGAATATAAACTGAGGGAAGAAAATGTCAGTGATCACATGTATAACTGACACTATCCGCTCTTGCTCTGATGATTTTCACTTTCTCTCTGGTTGAGCCTGATTAGGACATCAGAATCATCATTGCAGGACTCCAGACAGTCCTCTTAGTTACTCAAGATTAGATAAATCCTATTTATCACTCTAAGCTTAGAGGTTATATTTCCCCCACTTCTTTTTTTAAAAAATCAGTCTTATTAAGCTGCTCTCTGTATGTCAAAACATCTAGAACATCTGGGGAATTGCTGATTAAATCACATTTTTACTTTTCTTAATAATCAGATATGACATCACGGGTATTCATTTCCAGTCTTGTGGTAGTCTTCCTTTTCCTCTAATATCCCTGGATTCCACAGGGATATTTTCCAAATCATTTCCATCAGATGAAGAGGATTTGGCAGTTATTACAAGAGTTTACAAGTCAGCCTGACACAATAATATCACATTCTTAGGTAGGGGGTTTAGTTGCTAATTCATGTCCAGCTCTTGTGACCCCATGGACTGTAGCCTGCTAGGCTCCTCTGTCCATGGGATTCTCCAGGCAAGAATATTGGTGTGGGTTGCCATTTAGCTTCTTTCCTATTGGTGAATATTCATGGAAAGTTAACCTTAAAATTACTTTCCTGTAGGTCTAAGAAAGTCCCTGGAGATCATTGTTTTTTGTTTGTTTAATTTGTTTGTCGAATCTCTAATACACTTTAATAATTTCTTATCAATTCCTTCTCCAAACTTTTGGAGTCCTGTATGCTTTAGAATGCAGTTTGTTTTTGGATTTTAACATATACATCAGCAGCACGTACATCACAAATGTGCCAAGATCTAGGGCTAAAGTCCGTAGTCAAATTTCTCTATTGCTGAACATGACTAGTTTAGCTAAATAATAGCTATATGAGTCCAGTTTTGCTGCCAAATGAACTTGCACAAAACCTTACAGCAGTAACAATGGCAACTGCAGACTTATGGTTTTCTAAGTTTTCAGGGTTTTGGAATTACTAATAGGATATTGAGAGATGTATTGTTAAAAAGGAGATTTAAACTTTTCTTATTAAACTTTATTAAGCTATTCTTATTATTTAAAATGAAATTTGATCATTCAAACTTAAGTAAACCTTTTCTGTAATGCAAATATATAGACAATTTAAATTCCTTTATGACTTTGACTTTGCACATTAAAAAAAAACAGTAAGCAAAG
>SJYT01071498.1:411328-424653 GCA_006410635.1 Cephalophus harveyi
TGTGTATAAGAGACAGACTTAGAAAAAACAGGACAAAAATTTTATCCTTATGAAGCCAGTATTAAAAATATAATATATAAAGTATAAAAATATGTGAAAGCTCCTAAAATGCAGGAAATTGTTGAACTAGTCAGCCATTCTAAAGTTGAGATTTTTGATCAAATAACAACAATAAAGGGAATGAAAACATATGATACAAAATAGAAGGCACTTACATGCTGAACATGTAATTATGGCATTCAGAATACATGAAGAATTATAGAAATCCATAAGAAAAAAAATGCAATAGAAAAAAAGCCATAACAAATAATTATTTCATAGAAATCCCATGTTTGTCTAATTAAACATTAGATTAATTGAGCATACAAAAACATATTCAAATTCATTGAATAAAGAAAATGAAAACTAAAATCATGGTGAGATTCCATTTAACATCCTGCATTAAAACATTTAGCAATCCCATTATTGGTGAGTATTTGAAATTAAAGGGGACACATACACAACCAGTATGGAGATGAATTGCTCTAATCCTTGGGGACATTCAGGCACCATGTCTATAAGTGTTAAACATTTCTAGGCCATACAACCCAATGTACTATTCCCAGAATTACATGAGGACTAGCAGACCTTTTACAAGGCAGTTTACAGCAACATTGTCAAAAAATAATGAGGATGATGTTGAGCAGGATAAGGGTGTAAATTCTAGGTACAACAATACTGGAGATGGATACTAGATACCAGTGGTGAGGAGAAAAGAAATAAATCACAGAAAAGTGATCACATTTAGCTTAATACTTGCACAAGTGAGGAGAGGCCATGATAATAAATTTTTCCTGAAATAGCAATCACTTAACAAAAAGGTTTCTTTCTTCTTGTACAGTCCTATATGAGTCAAGCAAGGCATTTGAGCATCTCTTCTCCATGACTCAGAAATATCAGTTGTTTCCGATTTATGAATTTACCACTCAAAATGTTGTCTTCATTGTTGCCACAAAAAGGGCAAATGCACAAAATAGCTTACTTTTCTATGCTCTGGTCTGGAAGGTACAGTCAAGGGTCATAGGGAGATGTGGATGAATATCTGGCTATTTGGGAAATAATAAATGGAGCTATCTCAATAGCATTTTCACAAGATCAATAGCAACAACAACAATCACAATTTACTCTTTGCTACTACTGCTAAGTCGCTTCAGTCGTGTCCGACTCTGTGCGACCCCATAGACAGCAGCCCACCAGGCTCTACCGTCCCTGAGATTCTCCAGGCAAGAACACTGGAGTGGGTTGCCATTTCCTTCTCCAATGCATGAAAGTGGAAGGTGAAAGTGAAGTTGCTCAGTCGTGTTGAACCCGTAACGACCCCATGGACTGCAGCCTACCAGGCTCCTCCTCCATGGGATTTTCCAGGCAAGAGTACTGGAGTGGGGTGCCATCACCTTCTCCTAATTTACTCTTTAAGAATAACTAAATATGAGTTTGATTACAAGAATCAAAGAAAGAATAGAAAATAAAAATATTGACTACATTAAATAAGAAACAGAGCAGCAGAACAATGGGGATCAGGAAGAAGACAGAATTTTAGTAGTGCTTTATATTAGAAGTAATATAATTGGGTCACAATATCTTTTTGTTATAAATAATTCTAGTATAACTTGCATTTAGATTTCATGCTTTCTCTTTCATGGATAAAAAGTTTTATAATAAACCTAAAGAACATCCATAATGTGGGTAATTTTAATTTTTTAAGAAATGGACTTTTCTTCATTAGAAGAAATATACAAGGAAGGCACTTATGCCACATTAAGCCATGAAATGACTCTTTAGTGGAAACCTATAAATTCCTCTTGTGTTATAAATTTTTAATATCTTTTCCTTGACTGTGTCTCTCCCTTCTTCTCTTGATTTATTAAACATATTAAATAGCATAAAATTAAACTTTATGTTACCCCTAAGTAATGGCAAATCAGTCCTAAGATTGATTTTGATAATCCACAAAAGTTGAGATTTGAAATATTTTATTCATGCCCTAAAAATTAGCTGGACTAAAGCTACATACATAAAAGTGCCCAGAAATTCAAGGCTGCAGCCTAATCTGGCCTTCGGGAGAATCCATAGAAAATTGCATACTCAGAGGTTTTCCCCATCTACACCTTTATTTCAGAGCCCCAAAGCACAAAAGCTGACTTCATGATTTATCAATAACTTCCTTCTAAGCAATTCACTTTCTTTCTTCTTATCCTATAAGTTATTTACAGGTAATACTTCGGTGAAGTCAACCCCTGGTGATTTTGTGCTCCTGTGGGGAAGACAATAGTTAGTCTGCTGTGGTATACTAAAGGCAAATTCTGCACAGCTAATATAATCTTTTAGAGTTTTTCCTGAGGTTTTGGAGTTCACTGCAATATGACTTGCATAGTAACTAGCCTGGAAAATGGAGGGAGTGACAGGAATGTACTTTCTAATAAGACTCTTGCAGAACAGAAAGCCTAAGATATAAACAGAGGGGAAGTTTCTATTGGGTTTCACCCTGGTGGCTCAGAGGTTAAAGCGTCTGCCTCCAATGCGGGAGACCTGGGTTCGATCCCTGGGTCGGGAAGATCCTCTGGAGAAGGAAATGGCAACCCACTCCAGCATACTTGCCTGGAGAATCCCATGGACGGAGGAGCCTGGTAGGCTACAGTCCATGGGGTCGCAAAGAGTCGGACACGACTGAGCGACTTCACCTACCTACCTACCTACCTTCACCTACCAGAAGAGTTTTCTCAGTTTCTGACACTCACCTCCTGCCCCCAAGTGACACTATGTGAGGAACAGAGAAACCCAGTTCAGAGAAAGACAAGAGAAATGCCTTAGAGAGGATTCTATTTTCTGTCCTAGGAAATTCAGGAATCTGTTTCTTTTAGTCGATTAATGGAAATTCCTGAAATCTCCAATGGCATTGACCTTGGCACCAGAGAAGCCACTGAAACACTTTCGCCACACAAAAATGAAAGAATTAATTTTGGATATTTATCCCAGTGGCAAACAGTAAAATTGAAGAGTGAAGGATAATGATCAAAGAATTGCTTCTATCATTCACTTTCTTATTAAGCAAATAACATTGCATTACCTATTTCTGTACAAATAGATATATCTCATAAATATAGCCCCTTCTGACATTAAAATGAGTGATTATTGCACATATCTGTGACAAATATAACAGCTTAAATCATAAAAAATATATAGGTAAAACAGCAAATATTCTTTTTCTGATGACTTTAGAAGATACATCATAGTTTTACTAAGAAACAATCAATTCCTCAGGATTAATTTAAAAACTTGTGGTTTTGAGTACCACAATATTCTTGGAATTTTTTATTTATTCATTGATAAATTTATTTATTGATAGAGCACTTGATATATTCCCAAACTCAGTACCTAGTGGGCTTTTAATCAACACCGCTTTAAGATAACATGTACTAAAGAAAAAATACATCAACAATTTGCAAACCAAAAAGGAATAAATATCAGAAGAGAAGCAACTAGAGACAGAAAATTCAATGCTCCCATTAAGTGTTTAAAAATAATAGTGGCGAAAGTGGACACCCTGTCTCTTATACACATCTAGATGTGTATAAGAGACAGGGTGATAATTATAGTTTTTATAATGTATGAAATAATTTCACTCTGTTAAAAAATAAGCTCATGCTATTCATTATTTCTAATAAACATTCAATTTTATTTTCCAGAGTGTTTGTGATATTAAGAATAAGTACTGCTAATGATACACATTTGTATAAATTCAAGCAAAAATTTAATAAGAAGCTAGAAGTAATTTCTAATTTCTGAATCCTTTATAAATGAAATAATGATAAATATAGAGCAAGCAAAGTGAATAAATAGACAAATGTTCTATTTAGACAAGAAAACTATCAGAACATGGTTGAATTAAATTTAGCCATAAAAATTAAAAATGAGTATTGATTTTGATTTTCATATAAGAGCATGAGAGAAGCATGAGTGTTTACACGTGATGTTTAATGTGACATCACAGAAACAAATACTCATTACTTAGTTGTTGTTGTTCAGTTGCTCAGTCATGTCCCACTCTTTGTGATCTCATGGGCTACAGCATGCCAGACTTACCTGTCCTTCACCATCCCCCGGAGTTTGCTCAAACCCATGTTCGTTGAGTGAGTGATGCCATTCAAAGATCTTGTTCTCTGTCTTAGTAGGAAGTCGATTCATAATGCCTAAATTTGAAAAATCAAAATATTGTTTAAACTTGGTACTTAGAGGTATCATCATAAACGTACAAACTATTAGTTAAACAAATTGGAAAGAATCGTTACTCTAGAGATGTAAGTATGGGATTCGCAAAGGAAGCCTATATTTTTCCCTAAATAATTGGATTAATCAGTAATACAAAGGCAATTTAAAAACTAAAAGCAAAGAAATGGTAATGGACCAATTATAAGAAATTCATATTAAAGAGCTTTGCATGATAAAATTTGGATTTTACTCTGTAGGACTATAGAACAAATCCAAGAGTTTGGAGTAGGAAAGTGAGATACTTTTTCTCAGACTGTCATGAAAAACTTCAGTCTTTTTCTAACTTTAATATTATGTCATGATTTCATTTCCATTACATTAAGAAACTATNGCTTTGCATGATAAAATTTGGATTTTACTCTGTAGGACTATAGAACAAATCCAAGAGTTTGGAGTAGGAAAGTGAGATACTTTTTCTCAGACTGTCATGAAAAACTTCAGTCTTTTTCTAACTTTAATATTATGTCATGATTTCATTTCCATTACATTAAGAAACTATTTGATGTTGGTGCATGCTTTGGTAAAACATAGACACTTATTTTGCATATGTTCTCATTTCACACACACACACACACACAAAAACAAAATGAAAATCTGGTGTATGTAAATTGGTGTCCATACAATTAAAAAAATTTAAAAATAATAGCAAATGCAGAAAATATATAGGAGTCCAGCTGTCTTCTATGAAATCAGATATTAAAGACATTTGCCAAAATGTAAAGCCATTTTAAAAATAAATAAGCCGCTGAAGTGATTGAGAAGCTGTTCCTTGGTGGCTCAGATGGTAAAAAGAAAACTCCCTGCAATGCAGGAAACCCAGGTTCAGCCCCTACGTAGGAAGGTCCTGTAGAGTAGGAAGTAGCAGCCACTCCAGCATGCTTGCCTGGAGAATTCTGTGGACAGAGGAGCCTGGCGGCTTACAGTCCATGGTGTTGCAAAGAGTCAGACAGGACTGAGCGACCGGCACTTTCACTTTCGTCTGATGGAAGATAAGGAAAACCTGTAATGACTGAGAAGATCCTGGAAGGCCTCTGTGGGACAGTCGCTTGCTTGATATTAGGACTGAAAGGAAAACAGGACCAGCATGTTGTAACCTCCTAAAGGACAACTAGACCATCAAGGCCTTTGGGCTTTTTTTTGGTATTGATTATAATTTTTTTTTAATTGTTCTTAGAGGTTTGGTTTCAGAACTCCTTTCTGTTCTTAAATGTTTCAAAATACTTAAAAAAAGATGTTATTGGGTAGCCTAAGAAACTTTTTTCAATGTGCGTGCATGTGTGCTAGGTTGCTTCAGTCTGTCCAACTCTTTGTGACCCCATGGACTGCAGCCCACCAGGCTCCTCTGTCCATGGGATTCTCCAGGCAAGAATACTGGAGTGGTTGCCATGCCTTCCTCTAAGGGATCTTCCCGACTCAGGGATTGAACCAGGGAACCAGCATCTTGTGTGGCTCCTGCCTTGTAGGCAGATTCTTTACAGCTGAGTCACCAGGGAAGCCCTTTTAAATGTAGCAATGTTGACTAATATTTACCATTTTAGAAACTGAATTGGGGCAATTGTTAGAATATTTACACAATAACCTGTTTGAGAAAACAATGGTAAATCATTGCATGTTAACGTGTTTCATGAAACTAAAAAAAATTAAAGCACTTTATGAAAAAGCTAGCTTTATTTTATGTTTTGGCAAATGTCTTTAAAATGTGACTTCATAGAAGGTAGCTGGATGCTTATATTTTTTTCTGCATTTAAACTGTTTCAGTGCAGAGTTTGAATTGGCATGTATGAGGAAAATTGGGCCTCATACTTTTTTTGTGTGACCAAATAATATTTTAAAAGTGAAGAGTAAACTTTTCACATAAATATGTATTTTTTTTTGTTATTATGCCAGTATTTGTTGCATAATTAGGCCTCTCAAGATGGCCATTCTCTTGCTATCTGTGTATACCCTGATAAACCAGTGCCTGCTACATCTACCCTGCATGCAAGTGACTGACCCTGCTACATACTGGTCCCAGGCCCCAGTTAATGATTATTCTTATCAAAGAGGTGGTAAGGGGTGTGCCCCTCTGCTAGTTTTCATGGTAATTGATGAGCCAACCCTTTGTCAATTCCCCATAACTGGCAATCTCCTCCCTCCACCCAGTGAGAAAGCCTACAAGCATATGCTGCCCATCATCATGCAAAAATGAGCTGTTGATTCATATAAGCTCCCTCATCCATAAACCACTGATGTCTCTGTTACTGACTAGAGGCTCTTTCTTAGATCTTAAAGTTGGGCAAGTACAGGCCTTGTAGGCCTGTGGGTTTCAGCCCAGTACTTGTTAATGCCATTTCTTGAGTTAGTTGTAATGTGTGGAATCTAAAAGCATATTGACCCTATTATTTTTCACTTTGTTATATTAAAATCTCATAGTTTGCACTTTGAGAGTATCTTTTATCATGCAGGACTTTGTAACACCATACATTATTCATTTGCAAAGTATTCATTTACTAATTGTGCAGATTATCCAAAATTTAATGCATTGGGTAAAACGTGTATATCTAAAAATCACATTTTTAATTTTAGTTCTGATTTCATTAGAAAACCTGTAATTGTCAGAAAGCTGTCATGTTCATAGCTACAGATACAAGTTCTCCAAATTTGTAATTTTTTCCTTGGAGCTTGAATGTCATCATTCACATCAGGTAGTGTGAACTGATTTCTTTGAAATGGCATACTCACTGCATGCATTTTAAAGAAAATATGCCAAACAACCAAGCCTGAAAACTAGAAATTTTCCTTTTTTTAATTACTTTTTAATTGAACAATAATTGCTTTACAGAATTTTGTTCTTTTCTGTCAATCTTCAACATGAGTCATCATAGGTATACATATATCTGCTCCGTTTTGAACCTGCTTCCCATCTCCCTCCGCATCCCATCCCTCTAAGATAATACAGAGCCCCAGTTTAAGTTTCCTGAGACACACAGAAAAATACCCGCTGGCTTTCTATTTGACATATGGTAATGTTAAGTTTCCATGTTACTCTCAACATGCATCTCACCCTCTCCTCCCTTCTCCTCATGTGCCTAAGTCTATTCTCTATGTCTGTTTCTCCATTGCTGCCCTGCAAATAAATTCTTAGTACGATTTTTCTAGATTCCATATATATGGGTTAGCATACAGTGTGTATCTTTCCCTTTCTGACGTACTTCACTCTGTATAATAGGCTCTAGGTTCATCCACCTCATTAGAACTGATTCAAATGTGTTCCTTTTATGGCTGAGTAATATTCTATTGTGTATGTGCAACAACACTTTATCCATTCATCTGTTGATGGGGGCATCTATGTTGCTTCCATGTTCTAGCTATTGTACATAGTGCTGCAGTGAACAATGGAACACATATGTCTTTTTCCAATTTTGGTTTCCTCAGGCTATGTGCCTAGGAGTGGGGTTGCTAGGTCATATGGTGGCTTTATTCCTAGTTTTTTAAGGAATCTCCATACTGTCTTCCATAGTGGCTGTATCAGTTTATATTCCCACCAACAGTGCAACAGCATTTCCTTTTCTCCACACCCTCTCCAGCATTTATTGTTTGTAGACTTTTGGATGATGGCCATTCAGACCGATGTGAGGTGATATCTCACTGTAGTTTTGATTTCCATTTCTCTAATAATGAACTAAGATCATGGCACCCAGTCCCATCACTTCATGGCAAATACATGAGGAAACAGTGTCAAACTTTATTTCTCTGGGCTCCAAAATCACTTCAGATGGTGATTGCAGCCATGAAATTGAAAGGCGCTTACTCCTTGGAAGGAAAGTTATGACCAATCTAGATAGCATATTAAAAAGCAGAGATATTTCTTTGCCAACAAAGGTCTGTCTAGTCAAGGCTATGGTTTTTCCAGTGGTCATGTATGGATGTGAGAGTTGGACTATAAAGAAAGCTGAGTGCTGAAGAATTGATGCTTTTAAACTGTGGTATTGGAAAAGACTCTTGAGAGTCCCTTGGACTGCAAGGAGATCCAACCAGTCCAACGTGAAGCAGGTCAGTCATGGGTGTTTATTGGAAGTACTGATGTTGAAACTGAAACTCCAATACTTTGGTCACCTGATGTGAAGAGCTGACTCATTTGAAAAGCCCCTGTTGCTAGGAAAGATTGAGGGCAGGAGCAGAAGGGGACAGCAGAGGATGAGATGGTTGGATGGCATCACCGACTCAATGGACATGGGTTCGGGTGGAGTCCGGAAGTTGGTGATGGACAGGGAGGCCTAGTGTGCTGTGGTTCATGGGGTCACAAGGAGTCGGACACCACTGAGCAACTGAACTGAATAATGAGCGATGTTTAGCATTTTTTCATGTGTTTGTTAGCCACCTGTATGTAGAAATGCAAATAATTTCTGTGTATTGATTTTTATATCCTAAAACTTTCCTAATTCATTGATTAGCTCTAGAAATTTTCTGATACTATCTTTAGGGTTTTCTACATGCAGTGTCATGTCATCTGCAAACTGTAAGAACATTACTTCTTTTTTGATTTGGATTCCTTTTTTTTTTTCTCTGATTGCTATAGTTAAGACTTCCAAAACTGCGTTGATTAATAATGGCGAAAGTGGACACCCTTGTCTTGTTCCTGATCTTAGTGGGAATGCCTTTAGTTTCTCACCATTGAGAATAGTTTTCTGTAGCCTTATTATATATGGCCTTTACTACGTTGAGGTAGGTTCCTTCTATGCCCATTTTTTGAAGAGTTTTAATCATAAATGGGTGCTGAATTTTGTCAAAGTCTTTTTCTGCATCTGTTGAGACTATCTTATGGTTTTTATCTTTCAATCTGTTAATATGGTGTATCACACTGATTGATTTGTATATATTGAAGAATCCTTTCATCCCTGGAATAAACCAAACTTGATCATGGTATATGAGCTCTTTGAAGTGATAAAATTTTGTTGAGGATTTTTGCATTTATGTTCATCAATGATATTTGCCTGTGGTTTTATTTTTTGTGTGTTGTCTTTGGTTTTGGTTTCAGGGTGATGGCCTTGTAGAATGAGTTTGGAAGTGTTCCTTCCTCTTCAATGTTTTGAAACAGTGTGAGAAGGATAGGCATTGGCTCTTCTCTAAATGTTTGATAGAATTCTCCTGTGAAACCATCTGGTCCTGGGCTTTTGTTTTTTGGGAGATTTTTGGTCACAGCTTCAATTTCAGTGTTTCCAGTTGGGTTGTTCATAATTTCTATTTCTTCCTGGTTCAGACTGAACTTTTCTAAGAATCTTTTCATTTCTTCCAGGTCATCCATTTTATTGCCATATAGCTATTCATAATAGTCTCATAATTATTTGCATTTCTGCATTGTCTGTTGTAACCTCACCTTTTTCATTTCTAATTTTGTTGATGTGATTCTTCTCTCTTTTTTTCTTGATGAGTCTGGCTAAAGATTTGTCAATTTTGTTTATCTTCTCAAAGAACCAGCTTTTAGTTTTATTAATCTTTACTATTGCTTTTGTCATTTCTTTTTCATTTCTTTTTGCTCAGATTTTTAGATTTTTTTTTCTTCTGCTAATTTTGCATGTGGTTTTTGTTGTTGTTGTTGTTCTTCTTCTTTTTCTAGTTGTCTTAGGTGTAAAGTTAGATTGTATATTCAAGGTTTTTCCTGTTTCTTGATGTAGGTTTGTATTGTTATCAACTTCCCTCTTAAACTGCTTTTGGTGACTCCCATAGGTTTTGAGTTGTAGTATTTTCATTGTTATTTGTTTCTAGAATTTTTTTTGATTTTTCTTTTGATTTCTTCAGTAACCTGTTGATTATTTAGAAATGTATTGTTTACTCTCCATATGTTTGTGTTTTTTTATAGTTTTTTTTTTTTTTCCTTGCAATTGATATCTAGTGTTATAGTGTTGTGGTCAGAAAAGATGCTTGATATGATTTCAATTTTCTTAAATTTACTGAGGTTTGATTTGTTACCCAAGTTGTGGTCTATCCTGGAGAATGTTCCATGTGCCCTTGAGAAGAAAGTGTATTCTTCTGCATTTGGAAGGAATATCCTGAAGATATGAATGAGGTGCATTTAATCTAATGTATCATTTAAGACTTGTATTTCCTTATTAATTTTCTGTTTTGATAATCTGTCCATTGGTGTAAGTGGGGTGTTATAGCCTCCTACTATTATTGTGTTATGGTCAATTTCTCCTTTTATGTCTGTTAGTGTCTGTATTATGTATTGCAGTGGCTCTGTGTTGGGTGCATAGATATTTACAATCATTATGTCTTCCTCTTGGATTGATCCCTTGATCATTATGTAATGTCCTTCCTTATCTCTTGTAATCTTCTTTATTTTAAGGTCTATTTTGGTACTCCAGCTTTCTTTTGTTACCCATTTGCATGGAATATATTTTTCCATCCTCTCACTTTCAGTCTGTATGTGTCTTTAGGTCTGAATTTGCTTTCTTGTGGACAGTATATATATGGGTCTTGATTTTGTATCTGTTCAGCCAGTTTGTCTTTTGATTGGAGCATTTAATCCATTTATATTTAAAGTAATTATTAATATATATGCTCCTATTGTCATTTTCTTAATTGTTTAGGGTTGATTTGCAGATCTTTTTTCTTCTCTTGTATTTCTTGACTATATAAGTCCCTTTAACATTTGTTTTAAAGCTGTTTGGTGGTATTGAATTCTCTTAACTTTTGCTTGTCTGAAAACCTTTTGATTTCTCCATCAGTTTTGAATGAGATCCTTGCTGGGCACTGTAATGTTGGTTGTAGGTTTTTCCCCTTCAGTACTTTGAATATATCCTGCCATTCCTTTCTGGCTTGCAGAGTTTCTGCTGAAAGATCAGCTGTTAAACATATGGAGTTTCCCATGTATGTTACTTGTTGCTTTTCCCTTGCTGCTTTTAATATTCTTTATATGTGTTTAATCTTTGTTAGCTTGGTTAGTATTTATCTTGGCCTGTTTCTTCTTGGGTTTATCCTGTTTAGGATTGGTTGACTATTTCTTTTTCCATGTTGGGGAAATTTCCAATTATAATCTCTTCAAAAATTTTCTCATACCCTTTCTTTTTCTCTTCTTCTTCTGAGACCTCTATAATTCAAACATTGGTGCATTTGATATTGTCCCAGAGGTCTCTGAGACTATCCTCAGATCTTTTCATTCTTTTTGCTTCACTTCATTCTTCTCTTCAGAAGTTATTTCCACCATTTTATCTTCCAGCTGACTGATTCATTCTTCTGCTTCAGATAGCCTGCTATTGATTCCTTCTAGAGTATTTTTAATTTCAGTAATTGTGTTCTTTGTCTCTGTATATTTATTCTTTAATTCTTCTAGGTCTTCGTTCATTGATTCTTGCATTTTCTCCATACTTTTTTCAAAGTTTTTGATCATCTATATTATCATTATTCTGAATTCTTTTTCAGGTAGTTTGCCTATTTCATCTTCATTTATTTGGGTTTCTGTGTTTCTAGTTTGTCCCTTCATTTGTGTAGTATTTCTCTGCCTTTTCATTACTTTTTAAAATTTTTTTTAAACTTATTGTGTTTGAGGTCTCCTTTCCCCAGTCCACAAGGTTGAATTCTTTCTTTCTTTTGATTTCTGTCTTCCTAAAGTGAGTCCAGTGATTTATGTAAGCTCCTATAGGGTGAGATTTGTGCTGAGTTTTCTGTTTGTTTGTTTGCTTGTTTTTTTTCCTCTGTTGTTCAAGGATGAGTAAGGTGGTAATCCTGTCCGCTGATTATTAGGTTTTCATTTTTATTTTGTCTGTTGTTTAGATGAGGCAGGTGACTTCCCTGATAGCTCAGATGGTAAAGCACCTGCCTACAATGTGAGAGACCCAGGTTCGATCTCTGGCTTGGGAAGATCCCCTGGAGAAGGAAATGGCAACCCACTCCAGTACTCTTGCCTGGAAAATCCCATGGACAGAGGATCCTGGTAAGCTACAGTCCATGGGATCTCAAAGAGTTGGACATGATTGAGTGACTTCACTTCACTTAAATGAGGCATCCTGCAAAGGGTTCTACACCCAGGTTGTGTTATGCCAGATCTTGTATTCAAGTGGTTGCCTTTGTGTGAGTTCTCACTATTTGATAATCCCTAGGGTTAGTTTACTGTTACTCTAGAGTCTTGGAGTCAGTGCTCCCATTTCAAAGGCTCAGGGCTTGATCTCTGGTCAGGAATGAGGATTCCACAAGTGGTATGATATGGCATTAATTGAGATTAAAACAGATGCTCAAAAATGAGAAGCCAAAGATGAACCCCAGACAAATGGCAGTTACAAAATCAGGCAAATAATAGCTAAAATAATGGAATATACACCCATAAGCAACCTCAAAACAGTCTAACAAAACTAAAGTACAATAGATTGACCCAGTGAAGAAAGGAAACCAAAAATTATATCTACCAGTTAAGAACAAAACTTGCTAAAGCACAAACTGGAAAACAAAACTAAAGCAAAGAGCCAAGTGGGAAATAAAGCAATGAAAACAAAGCTAACAAATATGTTTAGAGGAAAGGAAAGAAAGAAAAGAAAAAATACATATGCAAAATTACATAGAGGTAGATAAAATTTATATATATTAAAGATTAACTGTAAGAGGAAAAGAGTTGTAGGAAAAGCAAACAGAAGAATAAATGTAGAAAAATTATAATAGGTTTTAAAAATTAAAATATTAAAAAGAGAAAAAAAAGGAAGAAGAAAACAAAAACAGAAAACTCCACAGAACTGCAAAAGCCCAACATAGAGGCAGAGGTTTATAATAACAATAAAAAATATAACTGAGATTAAAAATAAACTTAAAAGCTTAATTAGATTGAATAGTCCCAATAAAATTGACAACTATAATGCGGATGTGGGGAGGAAGGAAAGAAAAAAGACAAAAAAAAGTTAAAAAAAAATCCAAAAGAATCTATAGAATAAGTCAAAACATAAGAATAATAAATGCTTTCTTCAGTTCAGTTCAGTTCAGTTCAGTCGCTCAGTCGTGTCCGACTCTTTGCAACCCCATGAATCGCAGCACGCCAGGCCTCCCTGTTCATC
>SJYT01071498.1:424756-452390 GCA_006410635.1 Cephalophus harveyi
GAATATAATCAATCTGATTTCGGTGTTGACCATCTGGTGATGTCCACGTGTAGAGTCTTCTCTTGTGTTGTTGGAAGAGGGTGTTTGCTATGACCAGTGCATTTTCTTGGCAAAACTCTATTAGTCTTTGCCCTGCTTCATTCCGCATTCCAAGGCCAAATTTGCCTGTGACTCCAGGTGTTTCTTGACTTCCTACTTTAGCATTCCAGTCCCCTATAATGAAAAGGACATCTTTTTTGGGTGTTAGTTCTAAAAGATCTTGTAGGTCTTCATAAAACCGTTCAACTTCAGCTACTTCAGCATTACTGGTTGGGGCATAGACTTGGATTACTGTGATATTGAAAGGTTTTCCTTGGAGACGAACAGAGATCATTCTGTCGTTTTTGAGATTGCATCCAAGTACTGCATTTCGGACTCTTTTGTTGACCATGATGGCTACTCCATTTCTTCTGAGGGATTCCTGCCCACAGTAGTAGATATAATGGTCATCTGAGTTAAATTCACCCATTCCAGTCCATTTTAATTCGCTGAGTCACTGTATTCAGAGTCCTCTCCCTTGCTGGAAGTCACAGTCCACCTCAACTCCTTAGGATGCCCTCCAACACTGTCCTGGTCTCTGGACCTGCTGTGGGGGCAACTCAGATTCGAATCTGGTCCTACTTCTTTGTGTTCTTGCCTCCAGTGTCCACAACTATCAGAACTAGTGCATTTTCTTTTGTGGAAGCTCTCAATGTCCTTTTATCTGTTTCATAGACACAGAGTCTGCCTAGTTGATTGTATCAATTTAATTCTCAGCTTGTACACTTGGTGGGAAGGTTTTGGGCCTTCCTCCTTAGCCACACGGCCCCTGGATTTCAATTGTGTTTATTTCCACCTGTGCATGTGGGTTGTCCACTGGGGTTTGCTCCTGAGGCTGCCCTGGAGGACTTGGGTCTGCTGCAGGTGGTATAGTTGCTTGAGCTGCAGGGGTTCTGGCAGCACCATGTACTCAGGGGAGTTGGTGGCTAATGCAGCAGGAAATATAGTGGTCTAGAAGGGTATGGCAGCCAGTATTGACCAATACACTCCAGTATTGGGGTACACTCAGGGAGAATCTCCCTGAGAGAGAAGCCTGGCAGTCCACAGCCCACAGGGTTGTAAAGAGCTGGACATGACTGAAGCGACCCTGCATGCATAGGTGCAAGACTCCTTTTTGCCTGTGGTGGCTCTGCCCCAGTGGGGGTTGAGCATGAAGGTGATGCAACCATTTGGGTTGCCCGAACCCTGTTGGCACCAACTGTGCAGGAACATAGAATGCCTCAGCTGCAGGAGTTATGGCCCTATCAGAATCTTTTTTTGAGCCTCTGGTAGCTGGTGATCAGAAGGCCTCTTTGGCCAGTCTTTCTCCATAGTTCCACCTGTTCAGGCACTTAGAGGGCTCCCTTGCCTGGGGACCTTCTCTGTTGTTTGGTGCATCAGGCACATAGATGGGCGCCCCCTGGCTGGGGTCCTACTCTGTAGATCTGAAGTGCCTGCACATCAGGCACTTAAAGGGGCCCCCTGAGTGGGGTCCTAGTCCTATTCCACAGTTCGGTGCATCATGTGCTTGATGGGCCAGCTTTTCTGTTGTTCAGCTGCCGATGCTGGAGTGTGGGGAGAAAGAGGCTATGGTGATGGCTCCACCCGCTATACATGACTCAACAGTATCGCCTTGTTTGCATGGCTGCCTGGCTTTCCTCTACAGGCATTTCCCACCGCAATCTCCCCCCTCATATCCCCTCGATATGTCTCCCTGCAGTCAACAGTAGCCCTCACCTGAGGACTGCTCCACAATCCCTAAACTCCCGCTTCCAGCCACTGCGCCTTCCAGGGGATCCATGTCCCTGTCTGAGGTATGTATGGCTGTGGCAAGGACTGTCTGATTCTCATTCCATTTAGGCTGCCAGATCAGCTGTTTCACGCTCAGCCTTAAATGTGTCTCCTCTGACTCAGATAATTGCCCCTTTTTGGGGATCAGACACCTGCTTCAGTTCCCCCACCCACTGAGGGCAGGTCCAGTCCTGCTAACACTCCTGTTTTTTCCCCTAGTTCCATCACCCTACTGAGTTTTGCATGATTCTATATATTCTTTTCTGCTGGTGAGGTACTCGTGTCTGCTCTCAGCTGGTGTTCTGCATGCAGTTCTGTGTCTGAAGGGATATTCCTGAGGTATCCATGGAGAGAGATGTACTCCACATCCACCTACTCTTCCCCCATCTTTTTCTCCCAGAACTTTTCTATTAGGCAGTCTTTCAAATGAGAATGCTTTTCTTTGAAAAAAAATTGATTAGCTGAGCTTGCAACTGATACAACTGGCTTTCCTTCAGATAGCTGTGGTGGCTTATACAAACTCCTCATTTCTTCCCTTAAAATATTGAAAATAATGTATATTCAAGTGTCAAGATTAAATAAAGTTGGTAATTTTTAGGACTTTTTCAAAAGTATTTTAAAGTGAAATGCTGAGTGGATAATGGCAAAGAATTCAGTGACTAGGATTCCAGTTTGATACCACATTTAGAACTAATACAAACTATATAAAAGTGCTAAATATTCTTTCTAATTATGTTTAGAATTAATTGTGCATAATTTTTTCCAAATGACTTAAATAATGAAACATTCTAAAATAAATATAGCATAGTATCTATTTTCAGATATGCATTTTTTTTTCTACTTAAAGAACAGGACACATTTTACTCTAAAAAAATAAAAAATGATATTTTTTAGTTTGAGGAAGAAATATTTTTTGACCTCCATTACCAATCAGTACACATATGAAGAAAAATTCTATACATTTACAGGATAAAGAATTATAGTCTACTTCAAACAGAAGGTATACCTAAAATTACTCACCTAATCTTTAATTCAGGTCAAAGTTTTAAATCTCTAGTTTTCTTGGCTGAAAATGCTTTTTACTCTTTTTTGCTGTTTTCTAAATCCAGTTGAATCTTCAATAGAAAATTGAATGTCATGTCTTTAAAACATTTCTTTTAAAGTTAATAACAATAATACTTATTTGAAATTTTCTCAAACCGATATACCTTTACAGCAAATACAAATATAAGAGCTTAAAATTTAGAGTTAAACATAAACATTTAACCTGTAAACATTTAAAAGTAAAATAAAAAAAATAAAAGTGAATAGCAGAAGATATTTGAATTTCCTTAAAATTAGAATTGACTACTGTAATATCTTCCAGATGACTATCTAACTCTTGTGAGGTAAACAACTTCCTGGACAGTAATGAAGCTGTAACATTTTCAATTTTCTCCCAGCTGGACAACAATTTGCATCAACAGCTGCTCCATCTTTGCCTAGGGGCCATTGAAGACCTGGATTTCAAAAGAGACTAGCTAAGAGCAATGAATTGATGAAACAGCCATTTGAATTTGGACAGTTATTTACTTCCTTACTTAAACAAGCGGGTTTAGACTCAGTTTTTGTCATGAAAAGTTTACTTTTTTATTTTAAAAGCATAGTCTCATAGGAATTTAATATTGGATAGCTAGCAAATTATGCATTGAATGTGTATATAAATCTATATATAAATTATGAGCTAGCTTGTTTTTTTAGAAGGTCAAGCATCAGAAACATTTTTAAGATAGTCATCTTTTCTCAGGCATGTATTTTCCCAAATGTTTTAATAATAACTTGATATAATGTCCAACATTTAGAGCTTTGGCCTGGACCCTGGTGTTGGTGATAGCCAGTGAGATGTGAAGCATCAGAATAGAGATAGGGAGACCCAACTGTTGTGATTGACAAAGGGTCTTTGTGAAATCTTAAAACAAAGAAGGATCTTTGAATATAGTTTTACACTTTTCCAAATGAACTATTTTATAATCAGTTCAGTTCAATCACTCAGATATGTCTGACTCTATGTAACCCCATGGAATGCAGCACACCAGGCTTCCCTGTCCATCACCAACTCCTGGAGCTTGCTCAAACTCATGTTCATCTAGTCAGTGATGTCATCCAACCATCTCATCCTCTGTCATCCCCTTCTCCTCCTTCCCAGTATCAGGGTCTTTTCCAATGAGTCAGTTCTTCACATCAGGTGACCAAGTATTGGAGCTTCAGCCTTAGCATTAGTCCTTCCAATGAATATTTGGGTCCATTTCCTTTAGGATTGACTGGTTTGATCCCCTTGCTGTCCAAGTGGCTCTCAAGAGTGTTGCTCAATGCCACAGTTCAAAAGCAACAATTCTTTGGTGCTCAGTTTCTTTATGGTCTAACTCTCACATCTATACATGACTACTGGAAAAACCATAGCTTTGACTATACAGACCTTTGTTGGTAAAATAATGTCTCTGCTTTTTAATATGCTGGCTAGGTTAGTCATAGATTTTTTTCCAAGGAGCAAGAGTCTTTTAATTTCATGGCTGCAGTTACCATCTGCATCTTGGAGCCCAAGAAAATAAAGTCTGTCACTGTTTCCATTGTTTCCCCATCTATTTGCCTTGAAGTGATGGGATCAGATGCCAGGATCTTAGTTTTTTGAATGTTGAGTTTTAAGCCAGCTTTTTCACTCTCCTCTGTCACTTTCATCTTGAGGCTCCTCAGTTCCTCTTTGCTTTCTGTCATAAGGTGGTGTCATCTGCATATCTGGGGTTACTAATATTTCTCCCACCAATCTTGATTCCATCTTGTGCTTCATCCAGCCTGGCATTTCACGTGATGTACTCTGCATATAAGTTAAATAAGCAAGGTGACATATAGAGCCTTGACATACTCCTTTCCCAATTTGTAAACATTCTGTTGTTCCATAATAACATAACATAGTAAAATATACACTTCCTTCCTCTCCCTGTCCATTTCTTCCTGATGAAGTCACAGACCTAACATAGTAGCTATTATTTTCTTCTTGTTAGTGCTTATTAGAAGGGTCTACTAAAATCTCAGGTCTGGGGTCAAAAGAACAAGCTTCAGTTCCTACATCTGTAAAATAAGAATGTTCCAAGTGAAACTATTGGTGTTAGAAGGAAGAAAATGGATTACTCTTATGGCAGTCTTGGTCAGGTTCTGTTTCTTAATCTGAGTCTGATTAAATATTTGAAATACTTTTGTAATTATAAGTCAATATTAATAAAGGAAACTAGCACCTATTAAACCCATATTAGAAATCAAGTTAGGCTATGTACACAAAAGAAGTGGTTCCTTTCATTCAGAAGATACAAAAGAAAGGAGTCAGAAAATTGGCAAATGAAAATTTCAAATCTTTAATTAAAATTAAATTAAAAATTTTAAAGCCAATCATGACACTATGATTCAGACACAGCCTCATTTTAGAATGTAACCCCTTGGTTCCCTGCACATATGTACAGGGCACGCTTAGTCTCTAAGTCATGTCTGCCTCTTTGAGACCCTAGGGACTGTAGCCTGCCAGGCTCCTCTGTCCATGGGATTTTCCAGGCAAGAATATTGGATTGGGTTGCCATTTCCTCATCCAAATCATTCAAGTAGTTACCACTTACTCCATCCCATCATCGAATCCTCCCAACAAGCCCAAGGCTAGCACTGCTCATGGTTCCACCTGAGTTTTACAGATGGGGGAACTAAGGCACAAGGATAGGTAGAGGTATAGAGGTATAACAGAAAATGCTATAATATGTGAGATAAGAGGGACATAAGTTTTGATTCAGAGAGAACCTTTGGAATGTGGATGAACTGGTGAATTGTGAGTTATAAGTTCAGTGGTGCCTTAGAATGCCTGAGAAGCTAGACAGCTTTGCAGGCATTCATGATTATAATCACTTCCTCAGAAAAATCACCCTTCAGCAGAGGCAAGGAGAGAGAGGAGATGAATAGAACAGTGTAGGAAAGAAGTATGATGCATGGTAAAAGCCATACAGGGAGTAAAGATGAGATTTTTTTTTCCCAATGGAAATCACAAAGAATAAACTTGTTTTTGCCCTGTTATTGTTAAGTCACTAAGTCATGTCCAACTCCTTGTGACCCCATGAACTGCAGCATGCCAGGCTTCCCTGTCCTTCACTGTTTCCCAGAGTTTGCTCAAACTCATGTCCATTGAGTCAATGATGTCATTCAACCATATCATCTTCTGTCACCTCTTTCTCTTCCTGCCTTCTTGGGGCCACACCAAAATGACAGCCATGACTGTAGTAGCTGTGGCTGGTGCTAACTGTGAGTGTCAGCAGTACAGAGCTCCTGAATATTTCTTTTCAAAAGGCTGGCATCAGAGTTATTCCTTGTGTCCTCCATGATACCCCAAAACAAAGATTAATTGCCATGGAAACCCTGGTGAAATGACATACTTAGATAGATAAATATATAATTTGATAGATAAATAGACTGGTAATGGATATTTGCATTTAGATATTTGGGAATGAATCCAAAGGGATTCTGAATAAAGACTCTTGTGCTGCATTTTCCAACACTTTAATTTGAAAGCAGTTTTTAAATTTCTCCTAGACTCATTATTTTTTTGGGGGGTTGCGAAAGGGGAGAGGAAGTGAGGAGCAATACTTTTTAGAAACTTTTGCTAAGTAAAAGAAGGACTTTATAACGGGCCTGATTTGTGCACAGAATACTGAAGCATCCAGAATAGCACCATAGGGGTTCCCAGAGTCTGGTCTAACAGATTATATATAAGACTATATACATGTGGAAAAAACAGGTTATTTTGGAAAAAGAGCTAAGATCATAGTTGAGAAGCATGTGTGATGTTTGGCTCTCACACAGGTGAGAGTTTAGAAGGTGGGTAAATATTAGACAGTATCACCCATTCAATGGACATGAATTTGAGCAAACTCAAGGAGATAGTGAAGGACAGATGAGTCTGGTGTGCTGCAGTCCACAGAGTCACAAAGAGTTGGACACGACTTAGTGACTGAACAACAACAACAATACATATGTCAAAGGGTCAGGAATCTTCACAATGAGTCCAGAGAGGCCACGCCTAGAGATTATAATTCTAGAGTTGCAATTATATGTGATTCTAGGAAGGCAGGAGTTGCAGTATAAAAGAATCATTCCAGATTCTACAACTGTAGCATTAATAAATTGCTTTCAAAGGTCAGATTTCTACTAATGATAAAATTATGAGCTGAATCTTGATCTCCTGTAAACAAAAGCTTCCCTAATGTGTTAAGAGTGAATTCCTGAAATGAAAATACGTTTTTTCAAGCTAGTCAGCCCTTTGAGTCAAGCGAGGTCTGGTGGTAAGAGAAAGTGGAGAAGGGAATAAGTGTGTGTACTTCACAGAAAAGGGAGGAAGGGAGATCAGTTTAACTTATTTTGCTGCTGTACCCCTGGCACTCATGAAAGCATTAAATAGGAGGACCAACTCATTTAAACCAGTTATTTTGGGAATGAAAAGTGATACTATTAATAATTAGGGTGGACAATGGTTGTAAATTGGGCACACTATCATTAAGGCAACTTTTGCATGCATCAGCTGGAATATTCAGGACGTGGAGAACACAGTTCATTTTTTTATTCAGTACTTGAGTTCTCTGTCCTTTGGACCTTTTAGCACTGTCAGAGTTGTAGGGACAACTGCTTCTCTGGCATTTATAGCTTCCTGAAATTTCTCCCTGGTTACATTTACATAGATCTGATTTTCAACATAGTTGGGAATTTCTTGAGAGAATAGATTATGGCTAGTGTAGAATGTGACATAGAAATCTATGTATTAAAGGTGAAATCAGAAGAAACATTAGAAAGAAGGGAAGTAAAGATGACTCAGTTTGTGAAGTTGGAGTTAAATCTCAAATTCACCTTCTTTTACTCTTTCCATATTGTGGTGGTGGTGTTTTCAGTCACTCAGTCATGTCTGACTCTTTGCAACCCCTTGAACTGCAGCATGCCAGACTTTCCTGTCCTTCACTGTCTCCCACAGTTCGCTCAACCTCATGTCCATTGAGTCAGTAATTGAAAAGGAATATTATAAGGATGAAACATCAAACTATAGAAACCTGTCAGCTTAAATCACATAGTTTACTATTTTTTTATCAGTAAATTGTTTTAAAAAGTCCTTTGTCAATATTTGGGCACTGACCACCACAATTAAATGGCTTTAATTTCACCTGTATTTTCATCTATTTGAAAGGAAAAAAGAGATTTAATAAACTATTTAAAAAGTTAAAATATATAAGGATGAATTTTTCACAATATTTCAGTCATCCATTCCAAGCATTTATTTTTTTCCCCGAACATAGCAAAGGAATATATGCCTAAATACAGGAGTGAAATTTACCAGATGTCCAACAGCCTGAAGCCATACAGATATTGGTCAAAACTTGAAAATTCACAGATGTAAGACAGTCTGTTATTCTGCTTCAAGCGCTATTTTCATTCCAGTAAAGCCACTGAAGTGTATGACATCAGATAAATCTATTTATATTTTAAATTTATAATTTTGATTAAATGAAGGCTTTCAATTTATAGTATGTGAAGCGATGGCACCCCACTCCAGTACCCTTGCCTGAAAAATCCCATGGATGAAGGAGCCTGGTAGGCTGCAGTCCATGGGGTCGCTAAGAGTGGGACACGACTGAGTGACTTCACTTTCACTCACTTTCATGCATTGGAGAAGGCAATGGCAACCCACTCCAGTGTTCTTGCCTGGAGAATCCCAGGGACGGGGGAGCCTGGTGGGCTGCCATCTATGGGGTTGCACAGAGTCGGACACGACTGAAGCAACTTAGCAGCAGCAGCAGCAGCAGCAGCAAACATACTTTCACTAATTCTATTTATGCCATTTGATATTTAGTCATATAAATAGGATAAATATTCCATAAGCTAAATAACAAATGTAGATTTTTCAGCTAAATAAAATGTATTAATTCAATTCTTAAATCAGCTTTGTTTTATATAATGTGTTTTATAAAAATATAAAAAAATAAATTTATAAAATTTTAAAGTAAAATTGGTGATTATTTATTGAATACCTACTCTGCAGCAGAAATTGAACTAGATACTGTGCCAGGAAATAGAATCTCATAGATTCCCTCCCCACTTTTTTCTTTTATAAATAAAATAATAATGTATTTTGCTTGTTATATTAACACTTTAAAGGAAACACATAAAGGATGACTGAGGTGAATTGTGAGTATGGAGATAAGCTATTGAAGGAAGCCATCTCACTGAGGAGATCCCTTTATATCTGGATCCAAGGAATGAGATGCTGGTCATGTGAGGATCAGGGAAAGGAACATTACAGGCTGAGAAAATATCACATGCAAAGGCCCTGAGGAAGGAAAGAATTTCTTATATATGAAGAACATAAGGAAGGATATTGGATACAGTTAAAGGTCTGTGATCAGGTTTAGAGTTTATCTAAGAACAATGAGAAAACAGTATGCTTTAACAGTATGTGATTAAATGAGCATTACTATCACGCACTATTATGTTAGGGGGGAAAGTAAATGACTGAGAAGGAGTAAATCAGTTAACCTGGTTAGGAGACAAAATAAAGGTCAGAAAAGGCAAATACCTAACAGAAACAGAAGAGATTAAGAAGAGGTGGTACCAAAAAAAAAAAAAGTCTTATTCACCCAGATAACCACGATGGTGTGATCACTCACCTAGAGCCAGAATCTTGGAGTGTGAAGTAAAGTGGGCTTTAGGAAGCATTACTAGAAACAAAGCTAGTGGAGGTGATAGAATTCCAGCTATTCCAGCTATTTTGAGCTATTTCAAATCCTAAAACATGATGCTGTGAAAGTGCTGCACTCAATATGCCAGCAAATTTGGAAAACACAGCAGTGGCCACAGGACTGGAAAGATTAGTTTTCATTCCAATCCCAAAGAAAAACAATGCCAAAGAGTATTCAAATTACCATACAATTGCACTCATTTCACATGCCGGCAAAATAGTGTTCAAAATCCCTCAAGCTAGGCTTCAGCAATACGTTAACTGAGAACTTCCAGATGTACAAGCAGGATTTAGAAAAGGCAGAGGAACCAGAGATCAAATGGCCAACATCCACTGGATCATTGAAAAAGCAAGAGAATTAAAATAACAACAACAACAGCAACAAAAGTCTACATCTGCTTCATTGACTATGTTAAAGTCTGACTGTGTGGATCACAACAAACTGAAAAACTGTTAAAGAGATGGAGAGATGGGAGTCCTAGACCAACTTACTTGACTTCTGAGAAACCTGTATGCAGTACAAGAATCAACAGTTACAGACATGAAACAATGGACTGGTTCCAAATTTGGAAAGGAGTATCTCAAGGCTGTATATTGCCACCTTGATTATTCAACTTATATCCAGTGTATATCATGGGAAATGCTAGGCTGGATGACTCACAAACTGGAATCAAGACTGTGGGGAGAAATAGCAACAACCTCAGATATGCAGATGGTACCACTTTAATGGCAGAAAGTGAAGAGGAATTAAAAAGCTGCTGGTGAAGGTAAAAGAGGAGGCTGAAAAAGCTTGCTAAAAACTCAAGATTCAGAAAATGAAGATCATGGCTTCCAGTCTCAATATTTCATGGGAAATAGATGGGGAAAGAATGGAAACAGTGAGAGATTTCATTTTATTGAGCTCCAAAATAACTGCAGACAGTGACTGCAGCCATGAAATTAAAAGACACTTGCTTCTTGGAAGAAAAGATATGACTAACCTAGACAGCATATTAAAAAACAGAGACATCACCTTGCTGACAAGGTTCTGTATCGTCAAAGCTATGGTTTTTCCAGTAGTTATCCACAGATGTCAGAGTTGTACCATAAAGAAGGCTGAGCGCCAAACAATTGATGCTTTCAAACTGTGGTACTGGAGGACTCTTGAGAGACACTTGGACAGCAAGGAAATCACACCAGTCAATCCTAAAGGAAATCAATCCTGAATATTCATTGGAAGGACTGATGCTAAAGCTGAAGCTTCAATATTTTGGCCACCTGATGTGAAGAGACAACTTAATGGAAAGGACTCTGATGCTGGGAAAGAATGAGGGCAAGAGGAGAAGGGGGTAACAGAGGATGAGATGGTTGAACGGCATCATAGAGTCAACAGACATGAGTCTGAGGAAACTCCAAGAGATGGTGAAAGACAGGGAAGCCTGGGATGCAGCAATTTACATGTCACAAAGAGTTGGACATGACTTGGCAACTGAAAAACAACAACAAAAAGATGATTGCGACTAAAACTAAGGTGCTTTCATGAAAATGCTTTAGATGGGAAAAAGAGGAAAAAATTATGTTGCTGCACTTAGGAGATGGAATTGATAAGGCTTTTGAATGACAGAATGGTTATCAAAGAAATGGAAAGGTACAAATGAAACTCAGGTTTCAAGCCTGAATAAGTGGACTGTGTGTGTTTTTTTTTTTTTTTACCAAGATAGAGAAGATTAAATTGAAGGAATCATGGTATGTTCCAGCAAAGGGAAAATTGGAATGAGGGAAAAAGAGATACTTTATGCACAAGTTAATTTTGAGGAATCAAGGAGGCATCCATTTAGAAATGTGAGCACAAAGTTGGATGGGTTTGGGCTCAGAGATACATTCTATTCTGGATCTATACTTTTGGGAGTCACTGTGATAGGGCAATATTTAAATCCATAGTAATTGGCAATATCACTCAGAGAGAAAGTCTAGAAAGAGAAGAGGACCAAAAAATTATCTATGAAATATAGAATCTTTATAGACTGAATAGAGGAGAAAGACCAAACATTCGAAATAAATCATATAACTAACATAAAAAATATGAAGAGAAGAAAAGAAACATTTATCAAACATTTGATATGAAATGTGTTGATACATATTATCTCATTAATTTTTAAAGTCTATTTTTAAATTGCATATTGTTGTACTCAACAGATTATACTAAGAAAAACTGACATTTATATAGATCTCATCAGGTCCAAGTGCTTCTTATGTGGCCCTGTGGTGAAAAATGTGCCTGCCAAGCAGGAAATGAGAGTTCAGTCCCTGGGATGGGAAGGTCCCTTGGAGAAGGAAATGGAAACCCACTCCAGTATTCTTGCTTGGAAAATCTCACTGACAGAGGAGCCTGGTGGGCTACATTCATAGGGTTGCGAAAGAATCAGATTTGACTTAGTGACTAATACAATAAAGAAGCAGGCTCTGATGGAACAGGGGAAGATATTTTAGGGGCTTCCCAGGTGGTGCTAGTGATAAAGAAGGATATACGTGTGCATTAAATTCAAAGTACACATCTAATCATTAAGAAACTGTGATAGAGAAGAAAAATCTGACTCCACACTGGATCTGTTCCTTTCACTGTGACCTCTGTGCTTGATGCCTGCCCTTAGTCATGCTAACTCTACTTTTATGAAAGAATATGTTGCCCATATCCTGAAATATACAGAATAACCTTTTCTCAGGACTCTGACCCTCAAGAGTCCAATCACACAGTGATAAAAAGTTGCAGAACAGAAAATAATATTGGTCCTGTTGAAGGTTTACAGGAACATCATGTGACAGCTACAAGAACACAGGATTCCTATACCAAGAAGTCTGCAACAGCTTTTGGGCATAAGTGACCCATCTACTTGCATGGCTCTGAAGTAAAACTTTTTCTTCTCCAAACTCCAATGTGTTGATTTATTTGGCCTCACGTTGCATTGGGCACACAACTAGCATTTGGTAACAAAATGAATGCATAAAGTAATTAACCAGAAACAACCTTTGGACTCATGTCTCTAACCACAGTGTGATGCAGTCTTCCTATATGACAGCTTTGGTGAAAGAAAATTGCAGAAAGAACTGATTATTTCACAACAGGGTATTTCCAGAAGAAGGGTTTATACCATCAGACATTGCTTGGAATATTGTCACAATGTGATATCGTGGTTATGGAGTCCTGATAGAGGGATTTCAGTGAGGCCAGAAAATACTACAGAGCAAAGAGGAACACAAGGACCAACTGTATTCATGTGTTTTTCTTCCTTTCTGTAATTATTGAACTATTTATGCTTTAAATTAGTCCTTTTAGTTGTTCTGTAGATCCCATCTCCTTTGACCTATTCAGCGACTTCACTCCAGTGATCATCCCCTTCATCTTTCAGATCAAGTGGAACCATTCCCATAGCACCAAACTGCAATTTATCCATATTCAAAGAAAAAGGAACAAAATTCCTTTGATCCACATATCTTTCCAAAGTAAGTGTTTATCTTGATTTTTTTAAATTTTGTTTTGAATATACTCCAAAGGTCTTTTTTTATTTTGTTTATCTCTAATGTCATTTTGCCAAAGTAAACAATAATTTTCATCTTGCTTTCTAAACGTTCAAGTCTCAGTTCTCATGTAACCCATCAATAGCATTTGGCACAGCTGATTACTACCACATTTTGAAACAGTTCATCCACTTAGTATATCACCAGTTTCACTGGCTACTCATGCTCATCTCCTTTTGTTTCTTCTTATTCCCAAGCTCTTAACTTTGGTATGCCCCCAAAACCTCTTCTCTTCCATACTACACTTACTACGTGGGTGATCTTATCATGCTCCATAATCTTAAATACTACTTGTATCACATGAGTTCCAGATTTACATGCTGATCCTTTAAAATCCAGGTGAATACAACTATTCAGAAAGCACTTACGTGTGGGCATCTACTAGGCATTTCAAACTTGCCATGTGCTTAGCCCCATTTAGGACCTTTCCATTTCAGCATTCTCCTCCTTCCTTCACCCCACCAAACCCAATGAACCCATTCTTACATTTGATAAGGTGAAAAACAGAAACAAAAACTCAGGTTGATATTTGATTTATAATATCTGATGTTTGATTTATGTGTTTAAACCATCAGCAAATCCTATAGACCTGACCTTAAAAATATGAGTGTCTGCTTACGTATGAATTAAAAAGACATTGAAATAATTAAATAAGATGCTATTAAAAACTAAGCAATTGTACAGTGAAATTTAATACAGGTTATTACTTTCAGGTGAGATAAAAAGAGTTAGAGATGAACATATAACTGTAAGCTTCCTATAGCTCCAAAAAAGCTACCAAAAAAAAAAAAAAATCACAAGCATAATGACTTAGACCATAAGTTCTGGAGGTAAGAGGCCCCAAATGGGTCTCATATGGCTAAAATCCATCTGTTGACAGGTTATTAAGCCTCCAGTTTCCCTCTGGAGGCCAGAAAGAAGAACCTACACTCTTGCCTTTTTTTGAGTTTCTAGAGGCTGCTCATATTTTCTGGCTTTCTGTTCTCAAAGCCAACAATCCCATCACTCTAACCTCCCCTTCTGTCACCATGTTCCCTTCTCTGATCCTCCATCTTCCCCTTTTCACTTACAAGGACAATGTTGATTACATTGGTCCCACTTGGATAAACCAGGCTATATTCCCATCTTAGGATAATTAATCACATTTTCACAGCCTCTATGTAAGGTAACATATTCACCAATTCCTAGGATTAGGACATGGGCATCCTTGGGATTCTACCACATTTTTCTGCCTGCTCCCAATATAGTAAGTCAATTCATTGGATGGAAGGTAAACACCTGGCAGAGTTCCACAAGGCTGCCACCTCTAACTGCTTGGGTCCAAGCATCATTGCTGTCCCTGATGCAAGGCTCATGTGTGAAATCAAATGTTAATATTCATTTTAGAGATTTTTTCAATGTAATCAAATGGTGCACATTTTTCAAAAATAAAATAAATCTGGAAAGTTCAATAAGTTCATGCAATACAAATAAAATAAGTAATGGTATAACTAGAAGACTCTTTGGAGGGAAAAAAAAGTTTAAATCTTCCATTGTAATGTCTGGAAAGCAAAACTTCAGAAAAATAAGTGGCCTGTCCATGACTGCAAAATTAATCAATGACACAATGGAAACAAGAATGATGGCTCATTTCTACCTTTAATGTCTGGGCAATGTCCTTAAATTGAGCTACTCAGTAGCTTGCAAAGAATAAATGTAACATAAATCTATACCCTCAGCTCCTAACACTTTCTTTTTATTTATCTCTGTTACTGTAAATTTTCCTATGAGATTATCTTACATCTATACTTTCCTGATGGAAAATTGGACCATAATGAAAGCTGAGTGCCAAAGAATTCATGCTTTTGAACTGTGGTGTTGGAGAATACTGTTGAGAGTCCCTTGGAGTGCAAGGAGATCCAACCAGTCCATCCTAAAGGAAATCAGTCCTGAATATTCATTGGAAAGACAGATGCTGAAACTGAAACTCCAATACTTTGATAACCTGATGTGAAAAACTGACTCATTGGAAAAGACCCTGATGCTGAGAAAGATCGAAGGCAGGAGGAGAAGGTGATGGCAGAGGATGAGATGGTTGGATGGTATCACTGATTTAATGGACATGAGTTTGAGCAAGCTCAGGGAGTTGGTGATGGACAGGAAAACCTGGCGTGCTGCAGTCTATGTGGTCAGAGTTGGACACGACTGAATGAGGGAACTGAACTGAACTGATACTTTCCTGAAAAGGAGGAGAGAAATTTCAGGATATTTGCATGATTTTACCTATTCAATATGATGTGATAATAGAAATCATTGTATTTAAAACAATAGTTTCTCCCTTTTTGAAAGAATTAAGTGATTGCTTACTGTCAGATGTTTTCTGTTTAAGAAGCTTATTTTAAATAATCATTTGGAAGGAGACAATTAATGGGTTTATGTTTGAAGTGCTATTGTGAGATGATTATAATTTAAATGTGTTTTAGCCTTCTAATCTTAGATGAGGCAGAGCCTAAAAATAAACAATTTGAAATATATGAAATTGACTTGGGACATTTTAGATGGCAAGATACTTTTAAGTTCTATTTCAGTCATGTTTAAGATCTCTGAATATGTTTGAAGTTCTGCTTTTATTTTTGACAAACTTACCAATTTAAATTGACAAAGATAAAGTAATTGTATAATTTAGTTTGTTGTGGTTATTGGATTAGTTCCTTCCCTATATAAGAGCATGACTCAAAGAAGTCTGTGATGGCAAAAACTTAGCAGAGGAAGACAACCAGTTATTCTGTTGCTTCATAATGGCAGCTTTTTATCCTCCGACCCAAGGTCAATTGCATTGTCTTTGGTGAAAGATAGAGTACTATTGCTAAGAAGGATTTTTACTGGGCAGCAATTCTGAATCTATTTCCTCTGATGAAATGTCAATAGCTTTCTAGGACAAAATGTAGTTTTTCTAGAAACAAAGGTGAAATTGGTTTGAAAATGTACTCCACAAATCAATCCCTTTCAATATAAAACATTTGAGAAAGAAAAATTAACAAGTAACCCAATATGCTGTTATGTTTCCATCTTTTTATTTTAATTTATCAAACATATTACATTTCTCCAAAAAAACCAATTTAGGGAAGCATTGATGTTCTTCTAATGGTTTTAGAGTCATAAAACTTGTAGTAAAAAGTCAGCTGCTGTGAACCTGGAAATTCCTGACAGCTAGCAAGTGATAAAATCCTCTGAAAGGACAGACTCCTAGGATAAAATATGCTATGCAGCATTACAGAAAACAAACCAGAATATTAATAAAATTGCTTATATGTGTGTTCAAAATAATACACCCTTAGAGATGATATTTTAGAATTATGATAAAATGCATATTTATCATTAATGGTAATATCAAGTTCCACCTTCCAAAATTTTTTTATCACTAAATTTTACAAAAGCTTCTTTTGCTCAGTTTAAAAAATGCAATTCTCTTTAAAATCAAAGCAGTAAAAATATAATCCAACTGAAATAGATCTTAATTTTCCTTATAAAGATCTTAAACTCTCTATAATTTTCCCCATAAGTAACATTAGTAGCTAGTCAATTTCCTGAAAACCATTTGCAATGCAGATATTCACACGCAATAACAAGTTCTGTTATAAAACAGCAAATTCCAAAATACATATTTTTATTTACATGCATATATGAAAGTGAAAGTTGCTCAGTTTCAGCCAACCCTTTGGGATCCCATGGACTATACAGTTCATGGATTTCTTCAGGCCAGAATACTGGAATGGGTAACCTTTCCCTTCTCCAGGGGATATTCCCAACTCAGGAATCAAACCCAGGTCTCCCACATTGCAGTTGATGTCTTTTACCAGCTGAGCCACAAGGGAAGCCCAAGAATACTGGAGTGGGTAGCCTATCCCTTCACCAGCAGATCTTCCTGACCAAGGAATCAAACAGGGGTCTCTTGCATTGCAGGTGATTCTTTACCAACTGAGCTATCAGGGACGCCCAGCATATATAGGAAAATGTACTCCAAATGGGTAGTGGGGAATAGAAGGAAAGGAGGCAAGTAAAGCAAAGGCAGAAAAGAGAAAATCCATAAGTAATACTGAATTGTCTCTGTGCAGGAGGGCAGGTCAAAGGCAATAGAAATAGCTCTGAAGATCATGGTTTCTTTAGCAGCACCGATAAGACTATTCTGAAGATGGGCAAGTGATTGAGTAGTGAGTCACCTTCCTACAGGACACACAGTGCCACCAAGATGATCCTCCTGAAACAGCAAGAGCTTTTTGGATGATCATCTAAAGTTCCAACCACTGATTAGAGAAATTCTGGACTTTCTCAGCTCTGGGATTCCCAAGTATCAGAAGCCCCTTGAAGGTCCAATTACCTAATACATTGTCTACAAAAAGCTGTCCTATGAACATATTCAGATGTAGAGCTCCTTATACACCATGGACTGATCTGAGCTGAAGAACAGAATTCTACTTTTTAAACTTGGGCAGGAAGACCCTGGGTGTGTGTGTCCCACTTTCAGTGCCAGTTGGATCTGCAGTAATGTCAACACAGACATAGAGCCCATGGAGGATGCTTTGCTCAATTCTTCTAGAAGAAATCAGATCTATTTGCAAAAGACATCTAACCCTTTCTGGAAGAAAGAACAATCATCAGTCCCCATTAGAGAGAGACAATATCAACATGTGCTTACCAAACTGATGAGGATTGACCCACTTTTTCTGCTTCCATATAACTCAACTACTTCAGGCTTACAGAACAGACTCCAGTGAATGCCCAGTTCAATAATCCTTTGTTCACACTACTTCAATAAAACCTTTAATTTTCCTCTTCTGTCCTTCCTGCCAAAGTCAGCTGTATTCCACTGTGTAGCACAATGATATGGCTCCATATTATCTTTGAGAGGCTCTGTTCTCTAACCTCTATTCAAAGGATGAGGATCACACAGGCCTCTTGCAAAAGCCAAAATCATCATAAGCCTCTTGAGGCTGACTCCAGTATTCCCATTGCCAGAAAACAGTCGTGTTCACCTTTCAGACAGTAAAGAATCTGCCTGAAGTGCAGGAGACCTGAGTTCAATCCCTGGGTTGGGAAGATCCCCTGGAGAAGGGTATGGCAACCCTCTCCGGTATTCTTGCTTGGATAATCCCCACGGACAGAGGATCCTGGTGGGCAATAGTTCACCAGGTCACAAAGAGTTGGACACAACTGAATAAGCATGCACCTTGTAATAATAACTGAGTATTGTACTTCTACACCAAGCTGTTGAAGGAGTCTGCTCCAAATCACCTATGTAGGATTCACTTCTTTCTCTCGTACTGATCTGTCAAGTGACAGTCAGCTGGAGAAGCTGAAGGGCTACGATACATGCTCAAAAATATTTCTGGTACCATCAAAGATGATATCTAAGATGACAGGTTAGAAATTCACCATCAATTCTCAATCCTTTTGTTGTATATGAGTTTCTGTCATAACTTGTAATGACTTGTTTATTATTCTAAGTAGAAATGTTCAACCTTATTTATTCAAATAATGTAGGCTGAGAAAGGGATGTTTTCCTTGGTGAGTAAAAAGAAAGATAGCAAGAGCTCAGCAACTGTAACCATTTCTTTGGCAAAGTGTGCTTTTTGTCTTTCAGGGGAAGACACAAAAGACACAGGAACACTGTCTTCCCTCTGATTATATCTCTATATCTCAATTCATTTGATCCAAGGGAACAAAAAATAATGATGTCAAAATATATGTCCATATAATATGATAGAAAACACATTTATAGAAGTAGGATTGACCTACTCACAAAATTTTTGCTTTGGCTTTCTGTCCCCATTATGTTAGGCTTGACTGGCCTAGAGGTTTTTGGTCCAAAGGGAAGAATATTCCACCAAGAAACAGAAAAATTATTCCTTTGAACTATGAGATGATATTGCCTTTAGTCTCTTAGGAATTCAAATGCCATTGAACTCACAGTCCAAGAAAAGGGTTACTGTATTTGTAGGGGAGACTGATTTTAGCTATGAAGTAGAAATTGGTTTGCTACTACCACAGTGGAAGTAAGAAGCACTTTGTCTGCAAAGTAGATCCTCTAGGGTGCCACTTATATACTAAAATTATCCTAAAGTTAAAAGTTTTTTTTTTTTTAAAGAATGAATATAACTTTTCAGGAACCTTTGAACTTGATTATATCATAGGCCAATATTTTGCTAATGCTTGGTTAATACTGCATAGCTGATTTTCATTTCCATAGTCCAAAACGAATTAAATTTCAAAAACATGAATACTATGTTACTATCTAGAAATGACTATTGGAATTTGTCACATGGGATATGTTTCAAGGCATTTGAGATTTTCATAGTTTATATCTGAAAAAACTATCTGATCAAGACATCTAAAGAGGAACTTGAATTTATCATTGATGATTTTGTGATGTTAGGGTAACACAAACTGCTGGATGCCTGGATAACAAAAAGAAGACAGCACAACTTGCACCATTTCATATCATACAAGAAAGAATACTGAAAGAGCTGATAAAATACCCTACTTCAGTGTCGATACTCCATTATATGGGTCATCAAAAGCTCCACATTTGTGATTTATGAAATAATGAGATACGAATCAGCTGAAAAAGACCCGAGGATGTTGGTGATGGTTTCATATACATCAAAAAATAAAGAAAAAGAGGCAGAGACAAGTTATCTTTTTTATACTCAAGGACATAATCACCAAAGTGGCCTTTTCTTTTATCATGGTGAAATGTCTATACATGGTCTGATGAGTAATGATGACAAGTATTCCATCCATTTCTGGGACCCTGCTAACTCACTTCATTAAATGTATTCAGCTAATGAAGCTGAGGTCACAGGATCAATCCCCCTATCATCTTTATATTTTCCTAACTGCCATCACACAGAATCATTTAGAGAATTTAGACTGGAAATATATAGGCATTCAGTCTAGCTAGGCATCTTAATTAGGTCAATTCCCTGCCATCAGAAAAAGCATCTCTTTGAAAGCATTTCTTTAAAAGCATTTTATATAAAAGTTTTTTTAAAAACAATTTGTTTCATTATATACCATTTAAACAACTATGTGCTCCTAGTTTATATTTAGTTTAATATACTAATCTAAATATCAAATTATTCCATTAATAGGAATTATAGGGTCACAGGAAGATGTAATTGAAGCAGCAAATTTATTCTATTTTCTTTTGTGCCTTTTGCTTAATTTTTATTTGACCTACAGATGGCCAAAATACAGTAGTCAAAACCATATTTAGGAACAAATTTATGATTTCAGCATGTGTAGTATGTATCATTTTTGCTTCAATAAGGTCATAAGAATAATAAATAGAGAAAACATTCATAGGTTTGCATTTTCATCCACTAGGTTTGTGAAATACTAAGGCAAAATTATTTACAGACTATTTCATCTCCGTCTTACACAACACATACACACTTTTTTTTTTTCCATCCACTAAATTTTGGAAAAATTTGAGTAACAAAACTTCAAGCCTAAAATATCTACAGTTTTGATACACATAATGCATTAATTTATAATTAAAACTGCTTGGTTATTTAAATTTTTCACACTATATAACAGTGCATAAGAAGAAACAAGGTAACATAGGGATTGTGGTAAAGAATAGCACTGGTGGTAAAGAATCCAGCTACCAATGCAGGAGACATGGGCTTGATCTGTGGGTTAGGAAGATCCCCTGGAGTATGAAATGGCAACTTACTCCAGTATTTTTGTCTGAAAAATTCCATGGGCAAAGGAGACTGGCACCCTACAGTTCATGGGGCCACAAAGAGTCAGACAGCTGAGCACACACAAGCAATGATATGTAATGAAGGGCAGAAAAAGTAAGTTTAAGATATAGTTATTGGAGTTAGACTGCCTGGGTTCTGTACTGGTTCTATCACTTACCAGTCATGAGACTCTAGTTTGTCTTTCTTATGTTTCTAGTATTAATACTTTACTTCCCTAATGCCATTTAGACTTGTACATACCTCTAAGTCTTATTATGGTGTTTAAAGGAGTCATAGGTTGGAAGCATATAGGGCCACGTTTGGCACCGGATAGCGTCATATATTTTAGACATCTGTTTTCTATCATCATTATCATCATTGTCATTATATGATAAAAATGGCTATAACTATTTTATAAAGAATGTGAACTGTATGAAAGTGAAAGTGAAGTTGCTTAGTGGTGTCTGACTCTTTGAGACCCCATGGATTGTAGCCTAACAGGATCCTCCATCCATTGGATTTTTTAGGCAAGAATACTGGAGTGGGTTGCCATTTCCTTCTCAAGGGGATCTTCCTGACCCAGGGATCGAACCTGGGTCTCCTGCATTGCGGGCAGACGTTTTACCATCTGAGCCACCAGGGAATCCCATGTGAACTTTATAGTTTGTTTAACTACTAACTTTTGCCACATATATAAAGTTGGAAGTCTATATGGTTAAAAAAAAAAAGTTACTTTATTTAACTATTTAATTGCTTACAAACAATTTGTACTTAAGAACAAAGTATACAAACAGGTTTTGCCCAAAGTGGTGAATTAACCCAGGGATGCCAGCCAACTTGTTGCTGGAAAAGTGAACCCTATTGATGTAAAAAAAAAAAAAAAATCTTAAAAATGGGCTTGAAACAACAGATGATACCCAGTGGGTATTTCAGAGACCTAAAGAAAATTATAATATACTGGCTTTGTATTTGAGGGACAATATTGGTATTAGTAGGTATAGGAGATCTCTCTTCCATTTTATGACCTACTCTGGAAAGAACTAGGCTGCTAAGAATGTTTCTGATCAAAGAAGATCAACCTCTGCAGTTTTCTCATAAAGATAGTTTTTTTGTCTTAAGTATTATCTGCTAAAAACTCAAAAACCCTGTGACTATTCAATAGTATAATGCAGTACAGTGATACTGACCAAACTAATTGAGAGAAACCCCGAAATATCAGGTACAAATAGCAAGCTGATTTAAGACTCAATATATATATTTGTGTGTGTGTATAAATTTACACACATACATATTAAAAAAAAACCTCACACAATCATATGCATGTGTATTTAACAATTTAACCTTATATACAGGTATTTCATTGTAAGTTAATCCTCTAACCTCAGTAGACCTCTTTAACCTTCTAACTAAATTCTCTCAACCTAATTCCCCCATTGGTCACCATTTGCCTTTTTTTTTTTTTGAAAAACTTCATTTATGATAAGCTGCTCAAATCCTAGTTAACTCTATGTTAATTTATAAGATCCAGGGTTGACAGAATTTTACTATTGTGTGGAAAGAATTTTCTTATTTCATGGAAGAAGGAAAATATATACAGTTGGCTGAGAGTTGGACTGGGAAGAAGGCTGAGCACTGAAGAATTGATGCTTTTGAACTGTGGGGTTGGAGAAGACTCTTGAGAGTCCCTTGGACTGCAAGGAGATCCAACCAGTCCATTCTGAAGGAGATCAGCCCTGGGATTTCTTTGGAAGGAATGATGTTAAAGCTGAAACTCCAGTACTTTGGCCACCTCATGTGAAGAGTTGACTCATTGGAAAAGACTCTGATGTTGGGAGGGATTGGGGGCAGGAGGAGAAGGGGACGACAGAGGATGAGATGGCTGGATGGCATCACGGACTCGATGGGCACGAGTCTGAGTGAACTCTGGGTGTTGGTGATGGACAGGGAGGTCTGTAGTGCTGCGATTCATGGGGTCGCAGAGTCGGACACGACTGAGCGACTGAACTGAACTGAACAGCAGACGAGGTGGTAAAGTAGCTGCAATGTTTTAACACTGATACATTAATACAGACCCCAAAGAGAACAAACCCTAAACATACTAGGTGTTTTCATACATCGCATTTTGCTAAAGACTACTCTCCTCAATCCTTTGTTTTCTCTGCTGATTCACAATAACATCTTGGAGAGAAGTTACTATCTATAAATTTTCCATTTCTGTACTTAAATCAGGCTCTTAATCTCATCTTCTTTTAATATATTCCCATTGTACTAACAGAGAATCCATGTGGGTAATTTAGTAACTGATAAGTCTTTCCTGATAAGTCTAAAGCTACCTGATTTTCTTCTCAGTATGGTACAACCAACTTAAGTTTCCCTTATGCAAATTATGCAAAGAATCAAACAATTACTTTCTGTTATCTCTTGTTTACACCAGCTAATGCCAAACTGACCCATCTGCTTATTTATTGTTTTCACTGCCCTTATGAACTTAGCAGCATTTTAATTTTATTTGTTCAGTTCTATAAATAATTATGGGTACATATTTTAAAAAATGAACTTGAGAATATTAGTATGCTTATCACTGGTTTTATTCGTTACTTTAGTCCTAAAATCATCTACAGACTTTCCTTGAATAGATTTAAGCTCTACCACATGTGGTTACATTTCCAAGTGCTATTTATTCCATTTGCAAATAGCTTTTCCCTCTATATTGTCAGTGCATGGGGTGCAAACCCATTATCAGGGTAAATGGAAGTGGAGTCTGCAGAGTGCAGCCTTTTATAGAACTTCAAGCTTTCTTGTTCAAATGCTGAATTCTTGGAATGCTTCACATTTACATTAATAAAAAAGGCAAAGAAGTCCACATCTGCATATATATGCATATGTATATGTACCTACAGTATATTCCTGTCTTCTAAAAATTTTACATAATTTACTAAGTTTGGATTTATAAAATTTTGAATGTATTGCATACCTTTCCTTTTTTGACCAAAATCTTATCATCAAAAGGCTCCTGTTGATTAATCTTGCTAATTTATCAAGTTTGGACTAGGATATGGGAGACAATACCAAGGATATGGGTAAATACCAAGTATCAATATAAAAATTATGATATTCATATTGGCAGAGATGTTGGACAAAACAAGACTGAGCCAGTCAGAAGAAAAAGAAAAAAAGGCAAATGATAATTAGAAAACAAGCAGCAAGAAAATAGAAATAAATCTTAAATTATCAGTAACTAAAACAAATACCAAGGTTTAAAATAACTGGCTAAGAGAAACTATAATTTAAAAATAATTCATTGTATTATTTCTATAGAAACATTTTCAAAATAAAAGATATATAAAACTTAACAATAAGATTATATAAGAAAGTGGGTCATATAAAAAAAGAAAAAACAGTGAAACTGATGTTTTAATGTAATCAATATCCACATTTAGCATACAGGAAAATGTACAAATCAAAAGTGCCGCAGTCCAGCCCTGGTGGATCCAGGGAATTCGAAGCAGGGGCGGAGTCGGCATCTAGAAAAGAACTATTTAACTAGAGATATAAAGAGAGATTAGGAAAGAATAGTGTAGTAGGAAAATTAGTGGAGAAAAGAGGCTGAATAACTTGCTTTTCACGGAGAACCAATAAAACTCCCGAGACAAGGAGTTTGCACCACCTACGTAGGCCACAGGCATCTTCCTGGTCTCCCGAAGGAGCGGAGACACAAAGTGCCTCTCCGTTCAGATCTTAGAAGCCCAGGCAAAATTAGTAGGCTTGGTGAGCCTCCGCGCTCCAGATGGGAATTCAGCCAGAAAAGAAGAGAAGAAAAGACCACGCGGGGAAACCAGTCTTTCCAGGAACTGGTCTGTTTCTTTATTTTCCAGGTCAGCTTTTATACTTTTAGTTGTATATAGAGATAAATGTAAGAAACAGAGTCACTCAGTGTCAGCTGCTCCGATCCTTATCTAAAGACAGTGTTCTCAGCATATCTTTGTTCTTACAAGAGTCTTACATTTGTTTACAATATCTTCTGGTCTGGAGACCAATTAACATTTTATGGCCCCACCTTTCTTTCTATTGATAAAGGCTAGTTGATCAGAAAACTTGTTTTCCCTTAAGATCTACTTAGTCTTAAGGTAGTGATAAAGTTACATTCTTACATAGCAAGGACACAATGATTTATAACAAAGAAAGAGGAGTACAGTGATCTATAACAAAGAGAAAATTCATTAACTCAAAAGTCTAGTATTGCTAACATCAAAACTTCTATATTTCTTTTTTTACATTCCAATTATATTGATTAACATACTCCCAGGTGCTTAAGGATATGGAGGCCTGGCGGCAATCATTAACACAGCAATGAAACCCTTCACCAACATGATTTTTATCTTTAGAAAAACCCTATATTAACTAAGACTTTCAAAATACTCCAACTCTCTGTGCTGTTTATGGTTGAGAGATTGTAAACAATCATGTATGTAGTAGCAAGAGTGAGGATAATCCTGTTACACAAGCTAGTCTGCCAGCAGAGAGGTTTGACCTGAGACACTCCTTTTATATGCAGGAGACTATTATCTAGAGCTCTAAGTTAATTTTCCAGAGAAAGGTGGTCAGGGATAGCCCCTGTTAATGTCAGAAGAGTGTAGTATAACAGACAGATTTTGGTTTCAAGGGATAGATGCTTGAGAATCTCCAGGGGGACCCCTGAGGCTTGATCTCGCCTTTGTGTATTGTGAGGCCTCCTTCCTCATGACCTTTGCCATGGGCGGGATTTCTTACACTGGCTCCTGGCACAAAAGTATATTGTATTCTTTGCAGCCAAAAATGGAGAAGCTTTATACAGTCAGAAACAACAAGCTGACTGTGGCTCAGATCATGAACTCCTTATTGCCAAATTCAGACTTAAATTGAGGAAAGTAGGGAAAACCACTAGACCATTCAGGTATGACCTAAATCAAATCCCTTATGATTATACAGTGGAAGTGAGAAATAGATTTAAGGGACTAGATCTGATAGACAGAGTACCTGATGAACTATTGATGGAGGCTCGTGACATTGTACAAGAGACAGGGATCAAGACCATCCTCATGCAAAAAAAATGCAAAAAAGCAAAATGGCTGTCTGGGGAGGCCTTACAAATAGCTGTGGAAAGAAGACAAGTGAAAAGCAAAGGAGAAAAGGAAAGATATTCCCATTGGAATGCAGAGTTTCAAAGAATAGCAAGGAGAGATAAGAAAGCCTTCCTCAGTGATCAATGCAAAGAAATAGAGGAAAACAACAGAAGGGTAAGACTAGTGTTCTCTTCAAGAAAATTAGAGATACCAAGGGGACATTTCATGCAAAGATGGGCTCGATAAAGGACAGAAATGGTATGGACCTAAAAGAAGCAGAAGATATTAAGAAGAGGTGGCAAGAATACATACACAGAAGAACTATACAAAAAAGATCTTCATGACCAAGATAATCATGATGATGTGATCACTCACCTAGAGCCAGACATCCTGGAATGTGAAGTCAAGTGGGCTTTAGAAAGCATCACTATGAACAAAGCTAGTGGAGGTGATGGAATTCCAGTTGAGCTATTTCAAATCCTGAAAGATGATGCTGTGAAAGTGCTACACTCAATATGCCAGCATATCTGGAAAACTCAGCAGTGGCCACAGGACTGGAAAAGGTCAGTTTTCATTCCAATCCCAAAGAAAGGCAATGCCAAAGAATGCTCAAACTACTGCACAATTGCACTCATCTCCCATGCTAGTAAAATAATGCTCAAAATCCTTCAAGCCAGGCTTTAGCAATATGTGAACCTTGAACTTGCAGATATTCAAGCTGGTTTTAGAAAAGGTAGAGGAACCAGAGATCAAATTGCCAACATCTGCTGGATCATAGAAAAAGCAAGAAAGTTCCAGAAAAACATATATTTCTGTTTTATTGACTGTGGAAAATTCGAAAAGAGATGGGAATACCAGACCACCTGACCTGCCTCTTGAGAAACCTACATGCTGGTCAGGAAGCAACAGTTAGAACTGGACATGGAACAATAGACTGGTTCCAAATAGGAAAAGGAGTATGTCAAGGCTGTATATTGTCACCCTGCTTATTTAACTTATATGCAGAGTACATCATGAGAAGCACTAGGCTGGAAGAAGCACCTGCTGGAAACAAGATTGCTGGGAGAAATATCAATAATCTCAGATATGCAGATGATACCACCCTTATGACAGAAAGTGAGGAGGAACTAAAAAGCCTATTGATGAAAGTGAAAGAGGAGAGTGAAAAAGTTGGCTTAAAGCTTAATATTCAGAAAACGAAGATCATGGCATCTGGTCCCATCACTTAATGGGAAATAGACGGGGAAACAGTGGAAACAGTGTCAGACCTTATTGTTTGGGGGCTCGAAAATCACTGCAAATTGTGACTGCAGCAATGAAATTAAAACACGCTTACTCCTTGGAAAGAAAGTTCAGTTCAGTTCAGTTCAGTTCAGTCGCTCAGTCTTGTCCGACTCTTTGCGACCCCATGAATCGCAGCACGCCAGGCCTCCCTGTTCATCACCATCTCTCGGAGTTCACTCAGACTCACATCCATTGAGTCAGTGATGCCATCCAGCCATCTCATCCTCGGTCGTCCCCTTCTCCTCCTGCCCCCAATCCCTCCCAGCATCAGAGTCTTTTCCAATGAGTCAACTCTTCGCATGAGGTGGCCAAAGTACTGGAGTTTCAGCTTT
>SJYT01071517.1:3153-16355 GCA_006410635.1 Cephalophus harveyi
CAAAATAATAAAAATTCAGAAAGCTTTTCTATGAACTAATTATTTAAATTTATTCTATTTTAAAAAGTAAACATTATGCAGCATTTGAATAAAATTTCTAAAGATACTGGTACATGATTTATTTCAAAAATAAATGTACATGTAATAAGATATTAATTAAATGGATCCTGATTAACTATAACAACAAATTAAACTTAGGTTAAAAAGGCAAATGAGAAGAAAAAAATCTAGAACTAAGTGACTTATTTAAAGAAAACAAACAGGATTTATGAATAACAAGTTTCCTATAGGAAGTTCAGACAAGACCAGAAAGTGCTTTGAGATATTTAGAATCAAGACAATGAAGATGTGATTCCCAGGTAATCAGAGTTCTTACTCATTCACCCTGAACTAAAAACATACCACCATAGTTTCTCACCACATGCTTCTTTTTTTCAAATATTTTGAAGGATCGACATTTTTGAAAGCTTGATGATTTGCCTGCTTCCTCTTTTGATGCCTTCCACACTCATCTCTAGGGTCCCTGAAAACCTTCTTACCTGCCACCACATTCCTGACTCCATTTCCCACTTTCTAGAACCAATCTTGCATCTAGAGAAAATTTAAGAAGCCCAGTGCATGAGCAGTGCCTTCCCTGTGTGCCTGGCTTTGATATCTGGCTTCTTGCTTAACTGCCGTTTATTTCTGCTCAAGTTCCAGAGCTGAGGTTCCTGTTTTGGTTCTTCCATTGAAATCTTGCTTGACTCCCCTTGTCCTGAAAAAATCACTCCCTTCTTAGCTTTCCATGGTATCTTTGAATCCTGATCTTATCTTATTGTTGGATCCTTATATCCAATGCTTCTTGCCTGCATTGTCCTCCATTTACTAACTGAATCCCATGATGCTCCTTGTACTCAGCCAAATTTCTTCCTATGGCCTCCTCCTGGGTATTTATAGGTACTGTAAACTCTAATACATACACTATAGTTGAATGACGAAGAGGAGTGTATACCTTAATATTTGGAGACAATCATTTGAATGTTATTCTCAACTAAAGTTACACAATAGAATAACCCGGGGAGCTTTTGGAAATATGAAGTTATTCATATTTCATATTCATATTCATAACCTAGGCTCAACCCACATTTAAGTTTAAATTATTTATAGATGATTCTGATGCTACCCGTAGAACAACAGGAGGCTATGCACACCATCCAGGAGCTCCTTCCTTTCTGTTTGCTGAGATTAGATGTTACCTGATTCATGAATTGTTGAATAAAGCCGGTAAGATCTTTAAAATTTATTCAGTTGAATTTTTTTCACAATGTTGATTTAGCATGTGATGTTTTAAATATGAAAAGAAGTAGGGAGAAAACAGAAAATTGTCAAGGCTTTCAAAATTCTTCTGTCTTATGTGATTCATGCCTAAAACTAGCTTAATCAGGCATAGATGGAGTCCCTGGATATACGCTTATCTCTCCCGAGGTTAGAGCAGTGGTTCTCAAACTTGAGTGGGGTTGAGAATAACGTGGAACAGTTGCTTAAATGTAGAAGTTACAATTTGGAAGGTCCATGGTCTATATGATTGAATATAGAATTCCAGGTGTTTCTGAGCAGCTGGAAGACTTTTGAGAAATGATGCTTTGTATTAGACAAACACAGCCCTTACCTGGTAGCATTATCTGTGTGGCTAGGGGGCAGATATAATGTGTCTCATGGATTTTTATCTTTCACACCTTACCTAATTCAGGAAGAGAATCATCACATACCTCAATCACCGAGTTAGAGTTTTGTTTTGAAAATACTTGATTTCAAGAGTAAAATGAAGCTCTTTCTTTGAGACACCTTCTTTGTGGGGTATCTTCTGTGCGTTGAGGCAACCTGAAGGGACTGAAGCATTGGGACATTTGGTGTTGAGGTGGGAACAGCCAGTGTACGACACCATATAATGATTATTCTTCAAGAGGAAGGAGGGAGGTGGGGTTGTTTATTGGTATAAAGTAACTGGATGCTGAGGAAGGCTGGCATTTGTGTTTGGGGGGGCTGAGACTACCTCAGACTTGGTAATTTCTCTGAGTCAGGTTCACTCTGTGGTGAAAGATGGTAGCTAACTCAACTTGTTTTCTTTTACCCACAGCTCCAGAACAAATTCTCCCACATAAAAACCCACCAAACAAAAGGGGGAGGAGACTATACCATTCTGGTGGGTGAGGATTTGCTGGGCAGCATGTTCTTTGCTCATGATGAGAGAAGTGTGCACTCCAGTCTCTGTGGAATGCAGCAGACTTCCTCTGTTGACACCCACAGGCTAGTAACATTTCTGTGAAAAAGAACATAATTTTGCATCTTATTCCCTTGGTGGAAATTTAGCAGACAGGAGGATTTTTGAAATCACCACATTTTTCAAGTGGGAGTTCAGCAAAGGGCCTAAGGTTTCATCTGTGACACTAGTCATTATTTGTCAGTGACAGTAGGGCACTCTTTGTGAAGGCAATGGGAGTTAACACAAAAGCGGCCCTGGGAGCTGAAGGCAGAGGGAAGGACAGGTGGAGGAAGCAGGGAGGTGTTGGGGAGAGGAGGGAAGAGGAGAGGGCAGTGGAGGGAGGTGCAAGGACTTTTTGTTCTCCCTCTGATGTTCATAACACTGTGAGACTATTGTCCAGCAGATTGTGAATTTCAAAAGCACAGGACATTTTTATCCACAATCTCTTTGACTCAGAGTGAATTGCCTATTGAAAGGCAGAAAAAAACAATGTTCTCTCTTTTTATAATGAAGATTACAGGTCATATCCCACAGAGAGATTGTAGAGCACAGTTTGAGCTTTCTGTTTACTGCTCTATCAAGGCTTGGCAGGTATGCTTTTCCCAAAGGCCCACACACAATCTGTGAACATGCCACATGGTGGTGATCAGAGTCTCTATTTCTTACTCAATTATAAATGATAATAGCTAAAGTTTTCTTTGGTGAGTAATTCTTTCTAGAAATACCAAGAGCCAGTTTGTAGAGTAGTTTTAAAATGGTTCTCCCAAGATGTTCTTCTTAGCTGCAGAAATGGCAGGCATAGCAAAGGAAAGATGATCATAGGGTTCTCCTTTACTTTCATCCCAATAGCCACACAATGTCATGTGTATGTAATGCCTTGGAGCAAATCAGTGAATTTTGAGGCCTTGACTTTTTGGTCAATACCTTGCTTCAAGGACCCTGAAGTTAGGCACTTGGAGAAACTATGGGGTCCTGTAATCAGCTCAGCTACTAACCATCTGTGTGACCTTAGGTAAGTCACCTTATCTTCTCTAAGCCTTAATAGTCTCAATTGTCAGTGGGGCTATTACCTGTCCAATCTCATCTCATATGGTGCTTGGGAGAGTCACATCAGAGGATGAATGTGCTATAACATTGTGCTGCTGCTGCTAAGTCGCTTCAATCATATACTTTCTTTTTAAGCCTTTATAGCCAAAGGCATAGGAGTCAGGTGACATGATTGGGGTAGAAAGTAACTCTTTTCACATGCCTTTTCAGACTTCTACAACCACTGGTGGTTGTTACATTGCTCTGATCACTGTTAAAACTGCGAGAGATCTAAATGTAAGACCAGAAACTATAAAACTCCTAGAGGAAAACATAGGCAGAACACACTCTGACATGAATCACAGCAAAAATAAACAAATGGTACCTAATTAAACTTAAAAGCTTTTGTGAAATGAAGAAAACTATAAGCAAGGTGAAAAGGCAGCCTTCAGAATGGGAGAAAATAGTAGCAAATGAAGCAACTGACGAAGAATTAATCTCAAAAATATACAAGCAGCTCCCGCAGCTCAATTCCAGAAAAATGAGTGACCCAATCAAAAAATGGGCCAAAAAACTAAACAGACATTTCTCCAAAGAAGACATAAAGATGGCTAACAAACACATGAAAAGATGCTCAACATCACTCGTTATCCGTTCAGTTCAGTTCAGTCGCTCAGTCGTGTCCGACTCTTTGTGACCCCATGAATCACAGCATGCCAGGCCTCCCTGTCCATCACCAACTCCCAGAGTTCACTCAGACTCACGTCCATCGAGTCCGTGATGCCATCCAGCCATCTCATTCTCGGTCGTCCCCTTCTCCTCCTGCTCCCAATCCCTCCCAGCACCAGAGTCTTTTCCAATGAGTCAACTCTTCGCATGAGGTGGCCAAAGTACTGGAGTTTCAGCTTTAGCATCATTCCTTCCAAAGAAATCCCAGGGCTGATCTCCTTCAGAATGGACTGGTTGGATCTCCTTGCAGTCCAAGGGACTCTCAAGAGTCTTCTCCAACACCACAGTTCAAAAGCATCAATTCTTCGGCACTCAGCCTTCTTCACAGTCCAACTTTCACATGCATACATGACCACAGGGAAAACCATAGCCTTGACTAGACAGACCTTAGTCGGCAAAGTAATGTCTCTGCTTTTGAATATACTATCTAGGTTGGTCATAACTTTTCTTCCAAGGAGTAAGCGTCTTTTAATTTCATGGCTGCAATCACCATCTGCAGTGATTTGCAAATCAAAACCACAGTGAGGTACCATCTCACACCGGTCAGAATGGCTGCTATCAAAAAGTCTACAAACAATAAATGCTGGAGAGGGTGTGGAGAAAAGGGAACCCTCTTACACTGTTGGCGGGAATGCAAACTAGTACAGCCACTATCAAGAACAGTGTGGAGATTTTTTAAAAATCTTGAAATAAAACTGCCATATGACCCAGTAATCCCACTGCTGGGCAATACACACCAAAGAAACCAGAAATGAAAGAGACATGTGTACCCCAATGTTCATCACAGCACCATTTACAATAGCCAGGACATGGAACCAATCCAGATGTCCATTGGCAGATGAATGAATAAGAGAGTTGTGGTACACATACACAATGGAATATTACTCAGCTATTAAAAAGAACTCATTTGAGTCAGTTCTAATGAGGTGGTTGGAACTGGAGCCTACTATACAGAATGAAGTAAGTCAGAAAGAAAAACACCAATACAGTATCAGTTCAGTTCAATTCATTTCAGTCACTCAGTCATGTCTGATTCTTTGCAACCCCATGGACCACAGCATGCCAGGCTTCCCTGTCCATCTCCAACTCCTGGAGTCCACCCAAACTCATGTCTGCTGAGTTGGTGATACCATCCAACCATCTCATCCTCTGTCGTCCCCTTCTCCTCCCACCTTCAATCTTTCCCAGTATCAGTGTCTTTTCAAATGAGTCAGCTCTTCGCATCAGGTGGCCAAAATATTGGAGTTTCAGCTTCAACATCAGTCCTTCCAATAAATATTCAGGACTGATCTCCTTTAGGATGGACTGGTTGGATCTCCTTGCAGTCCAAGGGACTCTCAAGAGTCTTCTCCAACACCACAGTTCAAAAGCATCAATTCTTCAGTTCTCAGCTTTCTTTATAGTCCAACTCTCACATCCATGCATGATTACCAGAAAAACTATAGCCTTGACTAGATAGACCTTTGTTGGCAAAGTAATGTCTCTGCTTTTTAATATGCTGTCTAGGTTGGTCATTAACCAAAGGCATAATACAGTATATTAATGCAATATATGGAATTTAGAAAGATAGTAATGACTACCCTATATACGAGACAGCAAAAGAGACACAGATATAAAGAACAGACTTTTGAACCCTGTGGGAGAAGAGGGTGGGATGACTTGAGAGAATAGCATTGAAACATGTATATTACCATATGTGAAATAGATAACCAGTCCAAGTTCAATGCATGAAACAGGGCACTCAAAGCCAGTGCAGTGGGAAAACCGAGAGGGATGGGATAGGGAGGGAGTGGGGTGGGGTTTGGGATGTGAAGGGTGGGAACACATGTACACCCTTGACTGATTCATGTCAATGTATGGCAAAACCCACCACAATATTGTAAAGTAATTAGCCTACAATTAAAATAAATTAATTAATTAAAAAAATGAAAACTGAGAGAGCCTCGGAGTTACTAAGCCAGAAAAGAATATTGCTGTCAAACACTTTCTATTTAAAATTGAGGGCTCTGACACTGTTCTCTTCAGATTGGCATGATTGGTTACAGACAGGCCAAGGCTATGTTGGGAACAGAGGGGCATAATACACACACATGTGAATATACACACAGAACTCCTGCCTCCAGAGGAGTAGGACACAGGATAGATCAGGGGGAAAGGCCTGGAGGCAGAAGTCACTTTTAGCACTTGAGTGACCCATTTTCAGTTCATCTTGTGCTTCCCTCCCTTCTATCTGTGATCCAGGATTTAGAACACTGAATTTTTGTTCCCCCTGCTTAGTACTATAGAGCAACAGTGATCAAAGCTACAGCTGTCTCCTCCATTGCACACAAACTGGATAAATGTGTACTGATGTAATGGAGAAGGCAGTACTTTTTTCACTGGCCAGTTCTTCATTTTTACCCTAAAGGTAAGTGCTAAAGGAACCATTTCTAGGATTAGCACACAATGCATTGCTGGGAGATAAGAATTGCAATCCTAAAAACCTAAATATTCTTTAAATCAACAAGAAAAAAGAGTAAATAGATTTTTACCTTTTTTGTGGATACCTTTTCTGTTTCTAAGATGTCTTCATTAAGATATACTTAAGGGCAACCCTGGGCTTCCCTTGTGGCTCAACTGGTAAAGAATCTGCCTGCAATGCAGGAGACCTGGGTTCCATCCCTGGGTTGGGAAGATCCCCAGGAGAAGGGAAAAGCTACCCACTCCAATATTCTGGCCTATACAATTCCATGGACTGTATAGTCCATGGGGTCTCAAAGAGTCAGACACGACTGAGCATGCATGCAGCCAAAGGCAGCCCTCAAGAATATGAAAGAGTTGGCAAGACCATGTACATCTGCATACAGTTAGGTGATTTTCAAGTTAGTGTTTCATGATCATGTTTTTGGTTCTCTGCTTACGCTTGATTCTCTTTGATTTCAAGTCATTGTGTGGAAAGAGTACTGGACTGGGAATCAGGAGAACTCATTCTTCCCTATTTAAGTCATTTAATTTCCCTAAACCTGAGTTTCCTATCTCCCAAATGAGAATCTTAGGCTGGATATCTTCCAATGTCCCATCCAACTTTAATGTTTTATGATTTTATGACTTAGAGGAGAATAGGTTAGCCTAAAGAAGCAAGAACTAGGAAGGAACTGAGTTTGATCTCTCAGTCAGAAAGATCCCTTGGAAGAGGGCATGGCAATCCACTCCAGTATTCTTGCCTAGAGCATTCTATGTACAGAGGTGCTTGGCAGGTTACTGTCCATAGGGTCACAAAGAGTCAGACAACTGAAGCAACTGAGCATGCACGCACACATGAAATCTAGAAAGATGGCACAAATGAACCTGTTTGCAGGGCCAGAATAGAAATGCAGATGTAGAGAAAGGACATGTGGACACAGTGGGGCAAGGGGAAGGTAGAATGAACTGGAAAAGTAGGACTGACATAAATACACTGCTGCTGCTGTTGCTGCTAAGTCGCTTCAGTCTGTGTGACCCCATAGATGGCAGCCCACCAGGCTCCCCCGTCGCTGGGATTCTCCAGGCAAGAACACTGGAGTGGATTGGCATTTCCTTCCCCAATGCGTGAAAGTGAAATCGTCCAGTCGTACCCGACTCTTAGCGACCCCATGGACTGCAGCCTACTAGGCTCCTCTGTCCATGGGATTTTCCAGGCAAGAGTACTGGAGTGGGGTGCCACTGCCTTCTCCAATAAATACACTACTGTGTGTAAAATAGATAGCTAGTGGGAAGCTATTGTATAGCACCGGGAACCCACCCTGGTGTTCTCCGATGACCTAAATGGGTGGGATGGGGAGGTAGGAAGGAGGTTCCAGAGGGAGGGGATATATGTATACATATAGTTGATACACTTCATTGCGTAGCAGAAACTAACACAACACTATAAAGCAATTATACTCCAGTAATAATTTAAAGAAAACCTCCTGAGTTAATTCTTGTCAACTGATGGAATACTAAGTGTTGTCTAACAATTACTTCATGTAGGTACAAATGTCTGATAAGGTGGATGGAGAGACTATCAAAAGATACTCTGAATTTTAGCAGTTTGGGACCTACCTCTCATAGGAAATAAAATAATTCTATCCTTACTTTTGCTCTCTTCTGACCACTATTGTCAAAGGTGCATTTCCTGTGTCCTTTTTCAAGGATTAATCAAAGAAACAAAACTAGCTTCATTCTGGATTAGGCCTAGAATATTAAGTTCCATAGTTGAAATTGTGAATTTATTTTACTGAAAGTTTACCCAGTACCTCTCCAGGAACCTGCCTCCAATATTTCCAAGACCATCCCCTACATCCTTATCCACATTTCACAGGAACCTTTATAAGGACCTTTGTGATTGCTCCCCTCTTTTGTTTGTCTATGAATGGAGGAAGTCTTGGAGCACCATTGACTTCATTGTTCATGTCATTCCTCTGTTTTCCAGACAGATCCATAGAACACTAATTTCTCAAGATAAAAAAAATCTGATCAAGATCAAATAAGCTTGGGAAGTACTGTTGAAGAAGGAATTCATAGGTCCTGGACTCCATCTTAGGCCTGTTCATGCTGATCATGCTCAACCACCTTTCCCACGGACTCTGAACTCTGTGTTTAGTGCCTATGAAAACAACAACAGAAGGACAAGACCCCCTCCAGACAGGGGAACCTTGAAGATTGTATCTAGGTTACTCATTGCCTAAGAGAAAACATACACTAATCACCCCTTCCTCCAGACAGGCCATGTATTTTTCTGTATCTCTTGGAGTGTAACCTCGGGTTTACTGATTATTGGTTAATTGTTTGAGCACATAGCACGTGAATGATGGGGTTATTGGGATTGTATTTTCCTTGGTTTATGTAAGTCTCAAGGAATTTGGGGTGGTGGGTTCAGACATGTACACGTGGGGTATAAAAGATTTTCACAAATGCTGGTCGGGGTCCTTGGCTAAGAGGAGACTCTGCCTTGGGCCCGCCAGTGTAATAAACTGCACTCCACTATCTGCGTTGTCCTTCTGAGTGAGTTTGTTTCCCGGAATGTGTGTCTACAACACTGTGTCTTTTACCTCTTCCAGGAGAGTCATCAAGCACAGATACATAATAAGAACACTAGGAAATTTTTAGCATAAATTGGCTTACCTTTGTTTAATTTAGAGCTTCCTAAGTTTGTTTAATATGGAAACTTTTAGAGGGCACTTTAAAAAAATTGAAACTCTAAAGGTTAGATTTTACTTAATCTCTGTTGTAAGAAATATTTTAAAAGAAAAATCAAGCAATAATTTTGGAAATTTTTTATTTGGCATAATTGGAATGGAATTAGAAGGGCAGAGGAGGCAATAGTGAGAAAATAACTGTCAATTGAATTTGCAGATGGTCCTGAAAAAAAAAGTGCTTTCAAATGCCAATGCATAGTCATACTTCTAAAGCAGAATATGATGGTTTTGTCAAGTTTTAAAAATCAGCAATTTATCAACAGATAAAAAGAACTTGCAAAGTGAGCATGTTGCTGAGTCCAAGCTCTCTCTGCTAACCACACGACAGGCCAATGAATTTGAGATGAGGCGTTGAGGCAAGGAATATGATTTTATTCAGGAGATCTGGCTGACTGAGAAGATGGCAGACTAATGTCTCAAAATAACCATCTTATCAGGGTCTGGATGCCAGGTTCTTTTATAGATCAGAGATGGGGGAGGTGAAGAAACAAAGCAAAAAGGCCATACATAAATCTTGCAAATATCTCCTAGAATGGCAAGCCTCTAGCAGGGAATCTGTTAATTTCTTCCTTCCTGCCATCTACTGGTGGAAAAGTTCTGAACAAAGGCACTTTAGAGTAACAGTCAGGCAGAGGGGCTGGATTCTCTGAAGCAGACCATTATGAATGATTACAATAACAAAAGCAACAAAGAGCAAGTCAAATAAACAATTTCAACATGGAATCAGAATTGGCTTTTCCCTGCAACAAGCAGACATCCAGCATGGTTCTAGATGTCCTGTGTACTGCGTATCACTATTTGCTCCTCCAGACGTCTTTCACTTTTCCCTTGTCTCTGTCTCAGGAGACTCACGTGTTTAGACCACACAGTCTTCCTTGTACTCTGATTTCTGTTAGATTTGTTCAATGGGAAGCATCAGCAGGAGATTGGAATGGTGACTTCAGTTATTTACTCTCACTATAAGCTTGTTGGGGACTTCCCTGTAGCTCAGATAGTAAAGAAACTGCCTGCAATGCAGGAGACCTGGGTTCGATCCCTGGGTAGGGAAGATCCTCTGGAGAAGGGAATATCAAGCCACTTCAGTATTCTTGCTTGGAGAATCCCATGGACAGAGGAGCCTGGTGGGCTATAGTCTGTGAGGTAACAAAGAGTCAGACACAACTGAGTAACACTATTACTACTACTACTTATAAGTTTGTTGAGGCTGGCTGTATCCCCTACCAAAATGCACAGCCCTCTCCACATAGCTCTTTCTGAGTCCAGGTTCTGCTAAACACATCTTCCGCTTATCCTCTCAGGCCTGGGATCGATAACAAAACTTCATTGTAACCTGCCCCTCATAATGTACTATCCATGTGAGATCCATAAACTCTGACTTCATCTTGGTAAAATGTCCCTTTAATTAAAGTCTCAAGTTACCCAATTTGAGTATGTCACCAATTTCTGCCAGAACTCTGATCAATATACTCTGAAAAATAGCTTTAAAATAAAATAATACCAGTGTATGAAACATTGGCCCTATCTTCAGGGAGCTTACAATCTTGTGCTATAAAGTTATCATAAAAGGAATATATTTTAGCACCCACAACATCCACTATATCAGCAGAGAGATGTTATAGAGCAATGAGCTTTGCTTATCTTTTTTTTTTTTCTTTTTTTACTTTAATAGCTTTACTGATGGAGAAGGCAATGGCATCCCACTCCAGTATTCTTGCCTGGAAACTCCCATGGATGGAGGAGACTGGTAGGCTGCAGTCCATGGGGTCACTGAGTCAGACAAGACTGAGCGACTTCACTTAGACTTTTCACTTTCATGCATTGGAGAAGGAAATGGCAACCCACTCCAGTGTTCTTGCCTGGAGAATCCCAGGAATGGTGGAGCCCAGAGGGCTGCCATCTGTGGGATCGCACAGAGTCGGACACGACTGAAGCGACTTAGCAGCAGCAGCAGCTTTACTGAGGCCTATGGCTATGCAATTAAGTGCACTTATTTAAAATGAGGGCTTCCCTGGTAACTCAGCTGGTAAAGAATCTGCCTGCAATGCAGGAGACCCCAGTTTGATTCCTGGGTCAGGAAGATACCCTGGAGAGGGGATAGGCTACCTACTCCAGTATTCTTGGGCTTCCCTGGTGGCTCAGATTGTAAAGAATCCACCTGCAATGCGGAAGACCTGAGTTTGATCCCTGGGTTGGGAAGATCCCCTGGAAGAGGGCATAGCAACCCGCTCCAGTATCCTTGCCTGGAGAATCCACATGGACAGAGGAGCTTGGCAGGCTACAGTCCATGAAGTCACAAAGAGTTGGACATGACTGAGCAACTAAGTACAGCACAGCACATTTAAAATGCATCATTTGTTAAGTTCTGACATATGTACACACCTATGACATGATGTGTGTGTGTGTATAGTATGCATGTAATATATATGGTATCATATATATCATATATATGGTATGCATGCATCTGTATGCATTTTGTCTTTTCATTCTCTTTAATAGTGTCTTTATCAGAGTGGGATTTTTAACTTTGATAATGTTCCACATGTCAGATTTTTTTTCTTTTATGGACTGTTCATTTGGTGTCATATGTAAGACAGCTTTCCCTAATCCAAGGTCATGATGGAGCCCTTATAAGTTTTTTTCTAGAAATTTTATAGTTTTAGGTTTTACATTTAGGTCTATGATCCAACTGATTTAATTTTTATATGATATGAAATACAGGTTGAAGTTCTTTTTTGTTTTTGCCTATGATATCCAATTATTCCAGCTTCATTTGTTGAAAAGATAATTCTTTCTCCACTGAATTGTTTTTGTACCCATGTATGTGTGGGTCTGATTTTGGCAAGTGAAAGGACCTTGGTCTTTGTCTTATTTGAAGAAAGAATTCAGCAAGGAGACCAAGATTGAAAAGCAGACAGAAGGTTTATTAGAAACACAGTACATGTGGGAGAGCACACAAAGAAACAGTTTATTTAGGGCAGAAGCAAAAGTTACACACTTAGAGAAGAGTGTGAGTTTCCTTGGGAGCAAGGAGCATACTATGGGGGCAGTTTAGGTTGTTAATATAGGGGTAATCTTCCAAAATTTAGATTAGGATGACTCCTCTTTTTCTTCCCCTAGGATTATGTCATCTGTAATTCTTTATTTGGACTTATACCAGGTTCCATTTTGAATCTTTGCCATGAGCACCTAAGTGAAACCCATGGTGAGGAGTGTGTGTCAAATCTGCAAAGTTAATATTATTATAATGATATTACAATGTGATCAAGGCCATTAGAGGACCACTTGACACCCCTTCTGTTTTGGGCTGCAAAATCCTCTTGACCACAAAAATGGGGAGGCTGGGGTGGGCTGCTTCATCTTTTACCCCATCATCAGCAACTAATGAATTTTTATTTACAAGTGTTCCACAGTTTTCAGGGTCAGAGTTTGTTGCTCAGATGCGACAAAATTTCTGTTTTAGATGCCATTCCTTCTTGTGTCATGGCCTCCTTACGTGCAAAGCAAGGAGGTGGATTGCCTTCTGCCTAATACCTATGCATGAGGAGGCTATCCTTGGGCTCGACCCTGTCTTTCCTGTCTCAGTTCTATTTCCTTTCTCTTTATTCTGTTCCTATTTGCATTACTTTACACATATACTACACTGTATTGATTACTGTAGCTTTATAATAAGTCTTGAAGTAAAATAGTACACATTTTCCAAGTTTTTGTTCTCTTTATAAACTTGTCGAATTTAGGTTCTTTTCATATCCACATGAAATTTAAAGTCAGATTGTCAATTTTTACAAAAAGCCTGCAGAAATTTACAGTGAGATTACATTGAATCTATGCTTTAATTAGGGAAGAATTGACATCTTAACAATATTTGGACTTTCAATCCATAAATTGATCAGCATTTGGTCCCTTTATTTAGGTCTTCTTTAATTTATCTTATCAACATCTTGTATTTTTTTAATGAGCAGGTCTTTCACATCATTTGGTATATTTTTCCAAAAATATTTAATATTTTTAAG
>SJYT01071517.1:22752-66857 GCA_006410635.1 Cephalophus harveyi
TTGATTTTTTTCTATTATTTTTCTGTTTGCTTAATCTCCTTTCTGATATATATATATACACACATACACACACACACACACATATATATATATTATATATCTCCTCTAATATATGTAACTAAAACACACAAGCCATGTGGCACAGTCAAACAGATATATGTGGGTTGTGGATTTTAGTTCCTGGACCAGGGATGGAACCAAGCCCCCAGTACTGAGAGTGTGTAGTTCACTGGACTGCCAGGGAATTCTCCCTCTCTGATATTTATTACTTAGTTTTTTCTGCTTAATTTTGATTTAATTTGCTCTTTTTTTCCAGTTGTTTACAGTAGGCACTAGCATGACTGATTTAAGACCTTTCTTTCTTCTCTAATATTGGTGTTTAGTGCTATAAGCTTCCCCTAATTACTGCTGAATTGACATCTCATGGATTTTGATGTGTTGTGTTTTAATTTTTATTCAGTTCAAAATACTTTCTACTTTCTCTTTTAATTTCTCCTTTGACCTATGGGTTATCCAGATGTGTGTTATTCAGTTTCCAAAATTTTAGGGATTTTCCAGAGATTATTTCATTATTGATTTTAAAGGAAATTCCACTGTGGTCAGTGGACATACTTTTTATGACTTGAGTCATTTAAAATTTATTGCTTGTTTTATGGCCCAGACTATGGTCTATCTTAGTAAATATTCCATGTACATTCAAAAAGAATGTGTATTTTGCTAAATTGGGTAAAGTAGTCTATAAATGTAAATTGAGTCAAGATGACTGAAAGTACTAATCAAATATATTTCCTTGCTGACTTTCTATTCATTTTATCAGTTATTTGGGAGTATTTAAATCTCCAACTATGACTGTGGGTTTGCCTCTTCCTTTTTGCAATTCTATTAGTTTTTTATGTTTAACATATTTGGGTCTTTATAGCAATAATAGAGTTGAGTATCACCTTTTTTATTCAGTCTGACAAACTGCTTTTTTATTGAGGTATTCTTGAGGCTTTACATGTTATTTAATCATTAATATGGTTAGATTTTAATCTGCCAACTTGTTTTCTATTTGTCCCATCTGAGTTTTGTTCCCTTGCTTCCTTTTTCTTTATCTTCTTTTGGATTGATTTTTTAAAAATGATTTCATTTTATTTTCATTTTTGGCTTATTACTTATTAGTAGTTGCGTTAGGATTTAAGTTATTACATTCTGCCTTCAAATGACTTTATTCACTGCATACATGTTATAAAGGCTTACAATAATGTGTTTTCATTTCTGCCCTCTTGGTCTTTGTGATATTGTTTTCATGTAGTTTACTTATATATATAAACTTCACACTCCTTTGTCATTATTCTGTTTAAATAGTCTCTTGGAAAAATTTAAATAATATTATATATTTATTAGTTATTACTATTTCTTGTGTTCTTTATTGTGTAGAACCATATTTCCATCCAGTGGCATTTTCTTTTTGCCTTAAGGACTTCCTTTAACATTTCTTGTAGTGAAAGTTTCCTGATGATGAATTCTGAATCTAAAAATTTCTTTATTTCAAAATTTTTTCAAAGATATTTTTAGCAGTTATAGAATTCCAGGCTGATAATTCTGTTTTCTATAATACTTTAAAGTGAAAGTGAAGTCACTCAGTCGTGTCCGATTCTTTGCAACCCCATGGACTGTAGCCTACGAGTCTCCTCCATCCATGGGATTTTCCAGGCAAGAGTGCTAGAATGGGTTGCCATTTCCTTCTCCAGGGGATCTTCCTGACCCAGTGATCGAACTTGGGTCTTCTGCATTGTAGGCAGACGTTTTACCATCTGAGCCACCAGGGAAGTTCCAGTACTTTAGAAATATAACTCAATTTTCCTTACTTGCATTGTTTGCAACAGGAAATCTGTCATCATCTTTCTCTTTGTTCCTTTGTATGTAATGTGCCTTTTTTCTCTGGCAGTTTTTAGACTTTATTGCTAGTTTTGTGAAAGTTTATTATTATGTGCATTAGCATAGTTTTCTTCATACTGATGGTGTTAAGGTTTTTGAGGTTCTTAGACCTGTGAGTTTATAATTTTCATCAAATTTGCAGAATTATTGGTTATTACTGGCCTCAGATTTTTCCCCCCATATGCCTCTATCCTTATAGGAATCCAACTACATGTATAATAAACTGCTTTGAATGGTTCCACATATGATTCTGAGTTTATTTCCCCCCTTAATTTGATTTTTTCACTTTGGACAGTTTCTATTGCCATGTAAGTTCAGTTTCACCAATCTTTTTTTCTGTTATATCTATTTTGTTACTATTCCCCTTGAATGTACTTTTCATCTCATTATAGTTGCCATATCCAGAAGCTTGTATCTTCCATATGTTTCTCTCTAGCTTTTTGGAAAACAACAACTCCAATATTCTTGCCTGGGAAAGCCCATGGACAGAGGAGCCCAGTAGGCTATAGTCGATGGGGTTGCAAAAGAGTTGGGCGTGACTTAGCAACTAAACAACAACAGCAATATTGTTATAACTCTTTTAAATGTCCTTATCTGCTAACTCTAACATCTCTGTCAGTTCTAGATTGGTTTTAATTGATTGATTTTTCTCTTCATTATAGGTCTTATTTTATGCTTATTTGCCTGCTTTGTAATATTTTTCCTAGCTTTGTTGAGGTACAATTAACTCACCATTCAATTCACCCATTTGAAGTGTTTACATCAGCAATGTTTTTAGATTGATAATTTCTATTGAATGCCAGATGTGATGAATTTTTACATTTTGGGGGTAGATAATTTTTATTCCTATACATATTATTGAGACTTTTTTTTTCTATGATTCAGTTAAGTTAATGAAAAATAGAGCCTTTCAGGTCTTACTTTTAAGACTTTTTAGGCAGAAACAGAGTTGCATTCAGTTTAAGGCTAATTATTCCCTACTACTGATGCAAGATATTTCTGTGTACCCTACCCAATACCTTGTGAATCATTAGGCTTTCCACTTTGACTCATTGTAACAGGCAAAATTTCCAGTTCTGTGTGAGCACCAGGTATTGTTTCCTGTAATCCTTTTAGACAGTTCTTTTGCCAGTAGTTTCCTTGCATGAATTTGAAGACAATATCTGTTTTCTTCAAAATCATTGATTCATATATTTCATTCTCTGTTTCTTTCAGATAGGAAATTAATCTGGCCATTTTACTCCATTTTGGCTGGAAGCAGAAATGTGAAGTGGTTTTCAAACAACATTTTTCTGTACTTTGGGAATTTGTCATATATCACTTAAAAGATAGTATGATTTTAGGATACATGAAGCTTGTATCTACTCCAGAACCGTTAACCTTGACCCAGTGTAGCACTGGGTTGAAAAATAAACTAAAAAAAAAATCTAAAAGCATGACTCATTGCTTTTTAAATGAGCCAATCTGCAATGCTCTTTTTGGGTTACAAATGATTCTTATAATCTATTTATCAGAAACTATCCTTCTCTTAACATTCGCCTTCTACCGCAGCTGGTGCCTTTGGACCATCCTCAATGGTTTTTTTTTTTTTTTTTTTACAATAGAAATGTAGAAAACCAGATGAGATGAGGCACAGGTTTGATATCCAGTGCCTTCAAAGTTACCTCCTGAATTTCTTGCCTGGATAGTGGTATCCATTACTCAGACCCTGTGTCCCATCTAGACCTATTCTAAACTGTGACTATTCTTTCTACCTAGCTTTATATTTATTTCAAATCTGCCAGGAATCTGAATGTTCTTCATCTTTAGCTTCCAGCCTTGTTCTAGCTCTCCTGAGTCCACCTCCTGTTTGGGGTTTACATTCACTCAACTCAAGTACTAATGGAATAGGGCTAATTGCAATGCTCAATCTCTAACATGCTTGTGGTTCTTTTAAAGAACCATGAATTGAATTCATTCTATCAATAACGAGTGAGGGAGGGGACGTTATTGAGGCTAACTGAATGATAGAATCAGGTCTCCATACTGTATATAGACACTGGATGCCATTTATTTGTCTTTTGTCTTGTAATATAAGGTTTTTTTCTTCTCCTAAATGTGTCCCTTGATTTAAAAATTTTCCCCTTTCATGTTCATGGATCTCTTGTGGTAGAATGGGGTCTTAAAATGTCTGCAAAATGGTATTTTCTGTTCTTGAGCTTCACTGGTAATGCTTTGATGAATTATCAATCTCTGTTCAGTTCAGTTCAGTTCAGCCGCTCAGTCGTGTCCAACTCTTTGTGATCCCATGAACCGCAGCATGCCAGGCCTCCTTGTCCATCACCAACTCCCAGAGTTCACCCAAACCCATGTCCATTGTGTCAGTGATGCCATCCAACCGTCTCAGCCTCTGTTGTCCCCTTCTCCTCCTGCCCTCAATCTTTCCCAGTATCAGGGTCTTTTCAAATGAGTGAGCTCTTTGCATAAGTTGGCCAAAGTATTGGAGTTTCAGCTTCAACATCAGTCCCTCCAATAAACACCCAGGACTGATCTCCTTTTAAGATGGACTGGTTGGATCTCCTTGCAGTCCAAGGGACTCTCATTGAGAGTCTTCTCCAACACGACAGTTCGAAAGCATCAATTCTTCAGCGCTCAGCTTTCTTCACAGTCCAACTCTCACATCCATACAAGACTACTGGAAAAACCATAGCCTTGGCTAGACAGATCTTTGTTGACAAAGTAATGTCTCTGCTTTTTAATATGCCGTCTAGGTTGGTCATAATTTTCCTTCCAAGGATTGAGCATCTTTTAATTTCATGGCTGCAATCACCATCTGCAGTGATTTTAAAGCCCCAAAAAATAAAGTCTGACACTGTTTCCACTGTTTCTCCATCTATTTGCCATGAAGTAATGGGACCGGATGCCATGATCTTCGTTTTCTGAATGTTGAGCTTTAAGCCAACTTTTTCACTCTCCTCTTTCACTTTCATCAAGAGGCTTTTTAGCTCCTCTTCACTTTCTACCATCAGGGTGGTGTCATCTGCATATCTGAGGTTATTGATATTTCTCCCGGCAATCTTGATTCCAGCTTGTGCTTCCTCCAGCCCATCGTTTCTCATGATGTACTCTGTATATAAGTTCAATAAGCAGGGTGACAATATACAGCCTTGACATACTCCTTTTCCTATTTGGAACCAGTCTGTTGTTCCATGTCCAGTTCTAATCTCTGTTAATGAGTCACAAAGAATGGTTTTGCTATTTTCTTTAGTCCAGAGCTTGCCATGGGGGATAAGAAAGCTTTACTTCAATTGTGATATGAAGTGTACATCACAAATACACTAAATTTAGCTTGTGTCATCTGGGATCCTAGAAGGTAACTGTATTCAACAAGATAGATCAAACAAAATACTTTGATGAAGGGACTACTTACAAAGGTTGGGCTTGGTCAAGAAATTCAACAAAGAATTTTGAGGCATTTAGAGACTAGTGTCAGTGGAAAATCATTATCACTCCTAGAACTGAGGGTCAATGGAAAAAAATCATGGAATGAAGCAGAGGGGGAAGCTTCCCAGCACTAGCCATAGTCTCATAGGGATACAACCATGTAAGAAATGTGGCACTAATGAACAGAGAAAGCAGGGGAATAAATAACTTAACTCCTCTTAGCAGTTTTAAATCTTCCATGAGTGCTTTCTTTGTAATCGCCCACCCAGAAGTCACTGGCAAGGAGGCTTGGATAATACAGTTCACAGGGCCTCCTTGGATACATAAAAGGGCATAGAATGTACATGATAGGAATGCAAACAGAGGAAACCTGACCAAAAACCTTTGCCCTTTTCTGGATTCTAGTTGCTGCGTTAGATGGTTACTTAATTGTTGTAGGTTACCAGCTACAATAACTAAGACTAATAATCGAGCTAAGCTATCATTATGTTAGTTTTCTTTATTAGCTGCAGAAATTAAAAAAGATTTTTAAGCACCAACTAAATTGTTTGGGATGATGTTTTTAAAATCATGTTGGCTATTTCAAAGTTTTAATGGCTTGTAGTATAAAAGATTTTTCCAATGCAGACTGTGAGACATGCATGTCTCTGTTTTAAAAGGGCCAGTAAGCTGGGGTGGTATGAGTCTACACTCACTGACCACTCCAATTTTGACTTCTTTTTTAATACTCAAAAATAAACAACAAGATCCCTGAGTGCTCTTGTTGGCAGGGCTTTGTTTTTTTAAAATACTTCCTCAGAACACCACAGTTATTTGAAGGATGTGTCATACAGTCTGCTGCTGGCTTAAGAAAAAAAGAGACGGAGGACATTCAGTTGCTTTTTAAAATTTATTTATTCTATTTTAGAAGTAAATGCATGACAAAGGGAGCTTTCAGTCTATAAGCTGAGACCCTGTGTACAAGTCATAAACTTTTAAGCTTTACGTCTTCTCTGAGACTCGAGTGAGTGGTTGTCTGGATTGACATAGATTCACCAACCACAGCTGGCAGTGTGGATACTACTTCAACATGCTTGATCCCCAGGCCCAGTTGTAGGAATTTCTGAGCAAGTTAATACTTGTACTACTGCAGTTAAGGTTCACTCAACACGGATGGATTGAACCACCACAATGTATCAGGTACTGTGCCTGTACTGGGAGATCAAAGATAAACTAGATGTGAAACCCTAAGCAGATTCTTTCAATAGCATGTGGTGTGTGTGATATATGTATCTATATACCCCATATAGGTATGCGGTATTTAGGGCTTCCCTGATGGCTCAGAGGGTAAAGAATCTGCCCACAATGAAGGAGCTGCAGGAGATGCAGTTTTGATCCCTGGGTCAGGAAGATCCCCTGGAGGAGGGCATGGCAACCCATTCCAGTATTCTTGCCTGGAAAATTGCATGGACAGAGGAGCCTGGCGGGCTACAGTCCATGGGTTGCAAAGAGTTGTATACGACTGAAACGACTGAGCACACAAGGGTATTTAGCTCACCTGAGTCATAAGAAACCTTCCTGGTGACTAAGAGATGATGTAAGGCTTCTGTATTTTACATCCAGTGGAGGAAATGAAGATGGAAAGAGTGGTTTCTGTATTTCACATCCAGTGGGGAAATGAAGATGGAAAGAGTGGTCATGGCAGGGAGAATGTCATAACTAAAGGTGCAGAGGCATGAATCAGGATGGTGAATGCTGGTAACTATACTAACCGTGAGTAGCAAAGAAGGGAGCAATAGGGGATTAGGCTGAGGGAAGTCAGTAAGACAGTCGATGACCTAAATAGGACACAAAAGCACCAACCACGAAGGAGAAAATTGATAAACTGGACCACAACAATTGATAAATTAGGCTATTTTAAGAATTTCTTCTCATCAAAAGACATCAATAAAGGTGAATGGGCAAGCCACAGAGACTCAGATCTAGTTAATTACAAGGAAAATATAACAATAAAAATGGGAAAAACATTTGAATAAGAATTCACAAAAGTGGATAATCAAATGGTCATTAAGCACACTGTCAAAAATCAGTTGATTTTATTTATATGAGTCTATTTATGGGCTCTCTATTCAATTCCATTGATCTATTTGAATATTTTCTGACCAGTCCATGCTGTCTTGATTAAAGTTGGGTAGTGTCAGGTCTCCTTTTTCTTCAGTAATGAATTGGCTGTTCTGAGTCTTTTGCTTCTCCTCATTACCTTCAGAATAAGTTGGTAGATATCCACAAAATGATCTTGCTAGAATTTGATTGAGGTTGCACTGAATTAATAGGTCAAGTTGGGAAGAACTGACATCTTAACAATATTGAGTGTTCCTATCCATGAATATGGAATATTTGGCTCAGATGATAAAGAATCCCCATGCAATGCAGGAGACCTGGGTTCAATCTCTGGGTAGGAAATATCCCCTAGAGAAGGGAATGGCTTCCTGCTCCAGTATTCTTACCTGGAGAATTCCATGGAGAGAGAAGCCTGGTGGGCTACAGTCCATGAGGTTGCGAAGAGTCAGACCTGACTGAATGACTAACGCTTTCACTTTTCCCAATTATTAAGTTTTTCTTTGATAATTCATCAGAGTTTTGCAGCCTTACTCACATAGATCTTGTATATATTTTGTAGATTTGTACCTAAGTATTTATATCCTTTTTTTGGTGCTAATGATACTGTCCTTAATTTTAAATTCTAATTGATCATTGCCTACACATAGGAAAGTGATTGACTTTTGTATATTTACCTTGCTGCTCCTTGCTATAATCTCTTATTAGTTCCAGGAATTTTTGTGTGTGTATTTAAAATTTTCTACGTAGACAATAATGTCATCTGTGAACAAGGACAGTTTTATTTCTTCCTTCCCAGTCTGTATACCTTTTATATCCTTTTCTTATTGCATTAGCTACAACTTCCAGTATGATGTTGAAAAGAATGGCTTATAAGGGACATCTTTGCCTTGTTCTTATTTATATATCTTATGTATTTTATGTTCCTTTATTCCCCCATTACTCCTTTTTGGGTGTTAAATTAATATTTTCTAATATAACATTTTATTCTTTTGTTTCAGTCTCTATATTTTTTATTTTTTTTCTTAGTAATTGCCCTGATCAAGACAACTAACACTTTACAAAATCTAATTTGGAATAATGCCAACTTAATTTCAATAATATACAAAAATTGCTCCAATATATTTCAAGTCAAATTAGGAAGAAATAGGAAAAACAAAAATACATTGATATTGTCTTTTGTATTTACCTATGCAATCACTCTTTCCAGTGCTCTTTATTTCTTCTTGTCAATTTAAACTGATACTTAGTATTCTATTTTTTTTTAATTTTTTACTGGAGTATAGTTGATTTACAATACAGGTATACAGGAAAGTGTATTCTTTCCCCGTATAGGTTATTATGGAGTCTTAAATAGAGTTCCATGTGCTAAACAGTAGATCCTTATTAGTTACCTATTTTATATATAGTAGCGTGTATATTCCAATCTTTTCAATTTATCCCTCCACTCCTCATAAGTTTGTTTTCTACATCTGTAACGTTATTCTGTTTTGTTGATAAATTAATTTGTAATCTCTTTTTTAGATTTTACACATAAGTGATATCATATGATATCTTTATTTATCTTTCCCTGTCTGACTTACTTCACTCTGTATGACAATCTCTAGGTATATCCATGTTGCTGCAGGATTTTGTTCTTTTTATGACTCAGTAATATTCCATTGTATGTAGGCACCACATCTTCATCTATTCCTCTGTTGATGGACATTTAGGTTGCTTACAAATCCTGACTATTGTAAACAGTGCTGCAGTAAACATTGGGATGCATGTATTTTTTTGAGTTATGTGTATCTTCAGATATATGCCCAGGAGTAGGATTTCAGGATCATATGGTAGTTTTACTTTTAGTTTTTTAAGGAACCTCTTTACTGTTCTCCATAGTGACTATACCAGTTTACATTCCCACCAACAGTGTAAGAGGGTTCCCTTTTCTCCACACCCTCTCCAGCATTTATTGTTTGTAGATTTTGTGACAATGGGCCATTCTGAGAAGTGTGAGGTGATATCTCACTGTAATTTTGATTTGCATTTCTCTAATAATTAGTGATGTTGAGCATCTTTTCATGTGCTTTTTAGCTATCTGTATGTCTTCTTTGGGGAAATGTCCATTTATATCTTCTGCCTATTCTTTGATTGGGTTTTTTTTTTTTTTTTTAGTTGAGCTGCATGGATTATTTGTATGTTTTGGAGATAAATCCCTCTTTGTTTTGTTTCTCTTTTTTAATTTATTTTAATTGGAGGCTAATTACTTTACAATATTGTGGTGGTTTTTGCCATGCATTCACATGAATCAGCCATGGGTGCACATGTGTTCCCCATCCTGAAACCGCCCCCCCACCTCCCTCCCAATCCCATCCCTCTGGGTCATCCCAGTGTACCAGCCCTGAGCACCCTGTCTCATGCATCAAACCTGGACTGACGATCTACTTCACATATGATAATATACATGTTTCACTGCTGTTCTCTCAAATCATCCCACCCTCGCCTTCTCCCACAGAGTCCAAAAGTCTGTTCTTTACATCTGTGTCTCTTTCACTGTCTCGCATATAGGGTCACCATTGCCATCTTTCTAAATTCCACATATATGCGTTAATATACTGTATTGGTGTTTTTCGTTCTGACTTACTTCACTCTGTATAATAGGCTCCAGTTTCATCCACCTCATTAGAACTGATTCAAATGTATTCTTTTTAATGGCTGAGTAATATTCCATTGTGTATATGTACCACAGCTTTCCTATCCATTCATCTGCCAATGGACATCTAGGTTGCTTCCATGTCCTGGCTATTGTAAACAGTGCTGCGATGAACATTGGGGTACATCTGTCTCTTTCAATTCTGGTTTCCTCGATGTGTATGCCCAGCAGTGGGATTGCTAGGTCGTATAGCAGTGCTTGGAGAAGGCAATGGCACTCCACTCCAGTACTCTTGCCTGGAAAATCCCATGGACGGAGGAGCCTTGTAGGCTGCAGTCCATGGGATCGCTAAGAGTTGGACATGACTGAGCGACTTCACTTTCCCTTTTCACTTTCATGCATTGGAGAAGGAAATGGCAACTCAGTCCAGTGTTCTTGCCTGGAGAACCCCAGGAACGGAGGAGCCTGGTGGGCTGCTGTCTCTGGGGTTGCACAGATTCAACACGACTAAAGTGGCTTAGCAGCAGCAGAGTGGCAGTTCTATTTCCAGTTTTTTAAGGAATCTCCACACTGTTTTAGATAGTAGCTGTACTAGTTTGCCTTCCCGTCAACAATGTAAGAGGGTTCCTTTTTCTCCACACCCTCTCCAGCATTTATTGTTTGTAGACTTTTGGATAGCAGCCATTCTGACCAGTGTGAGATGGTACTTCATTGTGGTTTTGATTTGCATTTCTCTGATAATGAGTGATGCTGAGCATCTTTTCATGTGTTTGTTAGCCATCTGTATGTATTTGGAGAAATGTCTGTTTAGTTCTTTGGCCCATTTATCTGATTGGGTCGCTCATTTTTCTGGAATTGAGCTACAGGAGTTGCTTGTATATTTTTGAGATTAATTCTTTGTCAGTTGCTTCATTTGCTATTATTTTCTTCCATTCTGAAGGCTATCTTTCCACCTTGCTTATAATTTCCTTCATTGTGCAAAAGCTTTTAAGTTTAATTAGGTCCCATTTGTTTATTTTTGCTTTTATTTCCATTACTTTGGGAGGTGGGTCATAGAGGATCTTGCTATGATTTACGTCAGAGAGTGTTTTGCCTGGGTTTTCCTCTAAGAGTTTTATAGTCTCTGGTCTCATGTTTAGATCTTTAATCCATTTTGAGTTTATTTTTATGTATCGTGTTAGAAAGTGTTCTAGTTTCATTCTTTTACAAGTGGTTGACCAGTTTTCCCAGCACCACTTGTTAAAGAGATTGTCTTTTCTCTATTGTATATTCTTGCCTCCTTTATCAAAGATAAGATGCCCATAAGTTTGTGGGATGAATCCCTTTTTGGTTGCTTCATTTGTAAATATTTTCTCCCATTCTGAGGGCTACCTTTTTGTTTTGTTTATGATATCTTTTGCTGTGCAAAAGCTTTTAAGTTTAATTAGGTCCCATTTGTTTCTTTTTCTTTTTCTTTTCACTACTTTAGGAGGTGGATCAAAAAGATCTTACTGTGATTTTTGCTTAACCCTGTTTTCTTCTAAGAGATACCATGTTATTGGATTGGAAGAATCAATATTGTGAAAATGACTATACTACCCAAAGCAATCTACAAACTGAATCCAATCCCTATCAATTTACCAATGGCATTTTCCAAAGAATTAGAACAAAATCTTTACAGTTTGTAAGGAAACACAAAATACCTTGAATACCCAAATGGAGCTGGAGGAATCAGGCTTCCTGATTTCAGATTCTATTACAAAGCTACAGTCATAAAAGCAGTATGGCACTGGCACAAAAACAGAAATATGGATCAATGGATCAGGATAGAAAGTCCAGAGATAAACCCATGCACCTATGGTCACCTAATCTATGACAAAGGAGGCAAGAATATACAATGGAGAAAAGATAGTTTCTTCAATAAGTGGTGCTGGGATAACTGGACAGCTACATGTGAAAGAATTAAATTAGAACACTCCTTAACACCATATACAAAAATAAATTCAAAATGGATCAAAGACTTAAATGTAAGGCCAGATAGTCTAGTATACTTTCATTTCAGCTGGAAGAACTCCTTTAAGAAGCTTTTGTAGCTATTGTAGGGCAAGGTTGCTGGTATTTCTGTCAATTTTTGTTTGTTTCTAGTGTCTTCATTTCTCCTTCATTTTTGAAAGATGATTTTGCTGGATCTAGAGTTCTTGGTTGGAAGTTTTTTTCTTTAAGTACTTTGGGTATATTATCCTACTGCCTTCTTGCTTCCAGCATTTCTGATAAGAAATTAGCAGTTAATCTTATTGAGGTTCTTCTGTACATGACAAATTGATTCTTTTGTGTTGCTTTCAAGACTCCGTTTGTATTTGTCTTTTGACTGTTTGATGATAAAGTATTCTAGATGTGGATCTCTTTGAATTTATCTTACTTGAAGTTTGCTGAGCTTTATGGATGTGTGGGTTGTTTTTCTGTCAAACTGGTAAGTTTGGGGCCATTATTTTTTCTTCAAATAGTCTTTCTGCTCTTTCTCTTTTTGAGACTTCCAGTAATGTATGTCTGTACACTTGATGATCCTTCACATGTCCCTGAGACTCTGTCCATTTTTCTTCATTCTTTTTCCTTTCTGTTCCTCAGACTGGATAATATCAATTGATCTTCCCTCAAGTTCACTTATTTTCTTCTTCTGATAGTTCAAATCTGCTAAATTTACTTAAGCAAACTTTTCATTTTGGTAATTATAGTTTTGAACTCTGGTATTTCTCTTTGGTTCTTTTATTGTAATTTCTGTCTCTTTTATTTGTATTCTTTATTTGAAGAGACATTACTCTCATACTTTCCTTTTGTTCTATAGACATGGCTTCTTTTAGTTTTTTGAACATGTTTATAATAGCTGATTTAAAGCTTTTGTGAAGTTTAAGTCCAACATTTGGGCTTCCTCAGGGGTGGTTTCTATTGGCTGCTTTTCCCTCCTATGTCTGAGCCATGCTTTTCTGTTTCTTTGTGTGTTTCATGATTTTTTTTGTCAAAAACTAGACATTTTAAATACTATAATGTGGAAACTCTGGACACTTCCCTCCCCAAAATTCATTGCTTTTGCTGTATGTTTGTTTAGATCAATTCTATAAAGTCTATATTTTTTCCTGTGTACTGTGACTGAAATCTCTGTTAAGTTATCTTAGTAGTCAACTAAGATTATGTGTTCAGGTATTTAAGGACAGAGATTTCCTTAAATACCTGAACACAGAAGTCTTCAACCATTTGCCAAAGTGCTCTGTGTAGGTGTCAGAGCACAGCTAGCATTTTAAAGCCTCAGTCTTTACTTTCTGTTTTCATAGAGCCTCAAGGTCAACAAAGGTGAGAAATTAGGACCTTCTCAATTCTTTCTTGAGCATGTATTCAGCCCTGCATATGCATGTAGCTTTCTAGATTCCCATAAATAACATCAGAGGTTTGCAAAGATACCTAGTTCCTCACATTTTCCTTTTGAGTTATTGACTATACCCTTGTTTTCCCCAATTTGTATCACTGCCTCAGGAAACTGTGCAGCTAAATAATTGCTCCTGATTGTTTTTGACAAACTTTCTAAAAGGCAGAAGAAATATTTGAAGAAATAATGGCCAAAAACTTACCAATCTGATTTATAAACATTAATCTACACATCCATAAAGCTCAACACACTTCAACTGAGATAAACTCAAAGAGATCCACACCTGGACACATTGCTATCAGACAACTGAAAGACAAATACAAAAAAAGCATCTTGAGAGCAGCAAAAAAATAAGTAACTTTTATATATGAGGGATTTTCAGTAAGAAACCCTGGAAGGTGATTCCTTGGGATGGGAAAGATTCCACCAAACTGGGTTCTCACTGGGTTTGAATAAAACTAGTCTCAGAGGTGGAAGTGTTGATAACTGGATTCCTCATCCAAAGCCCAGTGACACAAGTCTCTGCTCAATTGCCTCCACATGATGAGAAACTTATTGCTTACAAAACAGTCCATTTTGGTTATAGATCATTTTGACTACTACCTTTTTTCCCTAATAAAAGCTGTCTTTAAACCAAATAGGAAGAGTAGCATGGAAACATATACATTGCCATCTATAAAATGGATAGCCAGTGGGAATTTGTTGTGTGATACAGAGAGCTCAGTCCAGAGCTCTGTGACAACTTGGAATGAGGGGTGGAATGAGATAGGAGATTGGAAGGAGTTTCAAGAGGGAGAGGACATATGTATACCTGTGGCTGATTCATGTTAATATATGGCAGAAACCAGCACAATATTGTAAAGCAATTATCCCTCCAATAAAATTTTTTGGAAAAAACTAAACCAAATAGAAGAGCCCATGTATCTCTCACTTGAATGTATTTTCCTTTAGTGCAAAAGGTGTTGGAAAATTAGAAAATAAAGGTCCTTACAAGAACCAGAGATTATTCCTTGTGCAATCTTCCATTTTCTCTTAGTTTTCTTCATTTACTAGATGGTCTTTGTAGAAGAGACTCCTTTTTGAGGAAAAATATGAATGAGCTACTATACCTGTTTTATGACAGAGTGTATTAGTCAGTATAGGTCAGCTGCTGTAACAAACAATCTCAACAGACCAAATAAAAAAGGAAAAAAAGGAACCCTGGAAGCCAGAAAGCTGTTGTTGTTTAGTCACTAAGTCATGTCTGACTCTTTTGTGACCCTATGGACTGTAGCCCACCAGGCTCCTCTGTCCAAGGGATTTTCCAGGCAAGAATACTGGAGTAGATTGCTATTTCCTCTTCTAAGGGATCTTCCCAACCCAGGGATTGAACCTGCATCTCCTGCTTGGCAGGATGGCTCTTTACCACTGAGCCACCAGGAAAGCCCCCAGAAAGCTGCAGGATAGCATATTTAAAGTAGTCAAAAAGAAAAAGAATGTGGCTTTTCCAGGGAGCTGCCAGCCAGGTCAAATAGTCATAGTTCTCTGGGAATGTACCTTTTAATAGGACTCCAAACTGGTTCTGTCCCTTCTAGTTGCTGATAGGCTACTGTTTTTCATCTGTGAGTCTATGTGCTTAGTCGTGTCCAACTCTTTGCAATCCCATGGACTGTAGCTCACCAGGCTCCTCTGTACATGGAGATTCTCCAGGCAAGAATACTGAAGTGGGTTGCCATGCCCTCCTCCAGGGATCTTCCCAACCCAGAGACCGAACCCAGGTCTCCCACATTGCAGGCAGTTTCTTTACTGACTGAGCCACCAGGGAAGCCTCAAAATACTGGAATGGGTAGACTATTCCTTCTCTAGGGGATCTTCCTAACCCAGGAATTGAACTGGGGTCTCCTGCATTGCAGGTGTGTTCTTTACCAGCTGAGCTACCAGGGAAGCCCAGTGTTTTTCATAGCTACTGTGATGTTGAGGGTTTGGTTTTCAAAGACAGCTGCAAAGCTAGCGAGATGGAGATGGGTATAAGTCAAGTTAAAATACCATAAAGCTCACTGTTCTTACTGAGATTCAGACGTTTTTGGAAATAGATAGTCCTAAAATTGTTGCAAGCTGTGGGCTAATTTCCAAAATTCTGAAATAATTTATTTTGATTTTTTTTTTTTGCCAGTATTCCTTTTACTTTTATGGAGGAGTAGGTTTTCAAAGCTCTTTACACTTTAGAAGCATTCTAGAGGTGCTTATTTAGGTGCAGATTTTAGGAGAAAGACCATGAGGTCAGTTTTGGGCTAAATGAACCAAATTTGCCATGAGGGGATACCCATGAGGAGATGTTCAATAGACCATTAAATATATGCATCATTTAATAGATGCAATTGTTAATATTTCTTTTTGAACTTCAGTTGAAGGGGCTAAGTTATCATATTTCTCAGTTCATTGCATATTAACATCATTAGTTCATGTAAAGCCCCTCTCTTGTATGTATATTTGCATGTATACATGCATACATGTATATATGTGGTGGTAGTGGCTACAGATGATAGGGCTGCAAAGAGTCAGACATGACTGAGTGACAAAGCACAGCAGAGCACAGTGGTTTTGTCACTAACTCATGTCCAGCCCTTTTGACCCCATGGACTTTAGCCTACCAGGTTCCTCTGTCCATGGGATTTCCCAGGCAAGAATATTGGAGTAGATTGCCCTTTCCCTCCCCAGAGGATCTTCCCAACTCAGCGATCAAACCTGGGTCTCCTGCATTGCAGTCAGATTCTTTATTGACTGAGCAACTGGGAAAGCCCTGGTGAGAAGGGATAGGCTACCCACTCCACTATTCTTGGCTCAGATGGTAAAGAACCAGCCAACTTTTAAACCTAGTGATCCCAATGTGCAGCCAGTCTTGAGAACCAGTGACATGTATCATTCTGTTCCTTTCTTTTTAAATCCAGCAGTATATTTTAAAGATATGTTCAAGTCTCTACATATGCATCTAGTTCAGAAATCAGCAAACATTTTCAACAAAGAAGTGTCAGATATTCAATACTTTCAGCTTTGCAGGTCATATGGTCACTGCTGTAACCCAGCTCTGCTGTTGTGGTCCATCTCCTGGTGGTTTTTTTTTTTTTTGTAGCTAAAATTTTATTGGAATATGGCCATGTTCATTTATTTAGTATCAAAAACAGCCATAGACGATACTAAATAAATGGACATGGCCATATTCCAATAAAATTTTAGCTACAAAAAAAAAAAAAAAAAAAAACAACCAGGAGATGGACCACATTAGACACATGGGCCATATTTTGCTAACCCCTGATATAGTTTTTTGCTTTTAACTACTGGGCATCTCCATAGAATATTTACTATGTGTTTCCTATCTTTTCTTCTAGCTAGAGACTAGTTTGCATATAACTGTCCATTACTGCAATAATATTTTAAAGAATATGTATACATCTAACTATCCATATCCTTATGTCCCATATAACAACATATATGGGAATTGCTAGACCATCTGGCATAAGTACAGTTACTTTGTTCATATACTTCTAGGTTTTTCCAAAATAACTGTACCAATCTATACTCCCATTTGGGCATAGGATTCCTATATCTGTACATCCACACCTACACTTGGCATTATCCGTCTAAATTTTACCAGTTTAATAGTTAATTTTGCATTTCTCATTTTTTATTTGCACGATTATCTTATTAATATCTATCTCTCATAAAACACTATGCATGCCCCATGAGGGCAGAGACCTTATCTATTTTTGTTCACTATTCTATTTTCAGCACCTAGCATAAACCTCACATATTGTAGGTGTTCCATCAATATTTGTGAAACAAATAGATGGGTATTTGAGCACTTCTGTGATAGTTTTACAGAAATTCTCATTTCCTTATTGAGAAGTTTGGGTTGGTGACCTGAGGTAAGTAAAGGGAACCTGTTTAGAGTAGCTGGATTCTTGACCTCAAGAGGACTTATGCTCTGGGAGAGAGGACAAAAGAGTCATTTATCCCACTTAGTCACAAAATATTTTGAATGCTTATCAAGCTATGTGGCAGACATTATGCACAATGGTGATCAATGCACATAAAGGCCTGCCCATAGGGAACCCACAGTGTGATGGGAGATGTCAGCAGGCTGACAATTATTTAATTGTCATGTTACTGAGGAAGTATCAGATACTTTGGAGGCTCTTAGTGTCTTCTAACCTAATCTAATGCTACTGAGGGAGGATAAGTACGGTAATTATATGACTCCTTATAAATGCCCATAGATTTTCCCTGGCAATGGGATGTTGAAGGAATTCAGGGATTCATAGGACAGAACAGTAATATTCTAGTAGCAGTATACAAACAAGCTTGGATATGTCTTCAAGCTGTTCTGCAAATAGTGGAGTGATTTAAAGGAATTTAAGATAATTATGCTTAAATCTCTCTTTCCCCAATTATTCTAGTTTAGACTGCTAGAGAGGAATTGCTGGACCCGTTCCCTTTTGTTTTATTAATTGTAAAATAAACAGATATCCGGGATCTCAGAAATGCAATGGGTGCCTTACTTCTTCAGCCAATAGCTGATATAAATAATCTTCAGTAAACCATAACTGATTTCATGAAATTTTGAAGGTTTTAACTGCTTTAAGAGAAATTCTGGATTCCTGGGGAAAGTAGAGTTGAAATTTAATGGCTTGCGTTTGCTTAATGAGCACTGCTTCCTCCCCACACCCTGAAGAGATTTAAAAGCTCCGTAAAAATCCACAATTTCCAAGCAATTACTTCAGCTATCCTTGTTTATTCTTCCTTGCCTTTCAACATCATTTATTTTCATGTCTCCCTCTCCATTATCTCCTTTTCCTTCCTTTAATAAGCTTAGCAAGTAAGGACTAGTAGATCTTTATTTTTTGCTTTATTTTACATTTGGAAGAAACCTGGGGGCATCTGGTCCATGCTTCCCATTTAGAGACAAAACTGTCGTCCAGAAGGTTGACCAACCTGTCCATATTATGAGTTCACTCTCAGTGGGGGAGGTAGGCAGGAGTCAGGACAAATGTTAAAGAACAGTTCTAGATGAGGAAGATTCAGGAAAGCAAAGACTGGCAAAGGAGGTTAAAAGCAACAACCAAAACCACACAGATACCAGTATTCCATGTTCTCTTGCTTATGTTTGATGACTGCCCTAGAATAGATCTTACACTCTACTACATTCAGAACACTGTGGTGGGTGTGGCTGAGCCCAGAAAACACTGAAGTCTTTACTGGTGTGAGGGTTATTCTCTGTTAACAGCCCTCTTTTCCCTGCCACCATTCTATTCTCTACACTTCTCTGCCCTGCTTTGTGATCTGAGAAGAGACTCCCCATGGACTAAATCACTGGACTCTTTTATCCCTAAGCTCCAGTTGGGTTGAGTCAATGGAAGGCACAGGCATGAGATAGGAGGGCAGAAGGAGAACACACAGAGGTATTCCTCCCGCACCCTTCCTTCTCCCACTGTGGCTGAGTTCTTTCATGACCACAGCTCCCACTCAATGGCCCCTCCCTCCTCCATGTGCCAGCTCCTCAGCCATACAGATGGCAAGGGATTCCCACTGTGCTAATCTCTGGGTACCTCAACACCTCTTATTTGTTCTCATAGCCCAGTACATGGTCACTTCATTAAAGTATCTTCATTTGAATCTTGTGAGTAGGATTCGATTTCCTGTTGGGATTCCGATTGATATGATGATTCCTCTAGGTCTATCTTGTATTCCTTTTGTGAATAGTATTAGGTGTAGAATAGTATTGTGGAAATTTAGAGGAAGGATAACAAAGCCTCTGATCTCCCTTACTGCAAAAATGAGAAACACACAAGCACACACACAGGGACATATGTCCCAAAATCCAATAAGCAAGAGCAATATCAACTCACTATGTATAGAGACAGGTGCAAGATACACATAAGTAGGGAAGTGGGGGAGATAAACCTGTGTCTCTGAACCTCTGTTCCTACTAGAGTGTGCCTCACCAATGTCAATTCATGCTGTGAACTCTCTCATCTGGCAAGATGATCATAATGTGATGCTACCCCAGAGGAACCTACATTTGAGCTTGCCAGTCAGTGGGGAAAGGTCTTGTTGCTTTGTGTTTCATTTGATGAAGGTAATGCTTCCTTTTGGGAAAATCATTCAGTTCTAAGGCATTTTATGTTTCCTGTTTCTTTAAAGTCTGTCATTTCCTAAACAGTGTATATCTGTTTCCCTTTTTAATAGCCCAGAGGAAGTGAAAGCACATTCCACTTAGGGGAAGGAATAGCAGTTTTAACCCTATAAATATTTTGATGTTTTCTTAAGCAAGACAGTAAATCTCACGCATGATGGGCAAATACCTGTCTCTCTACAGAGTACCTACACATGGGTCCATGAGCTGGGCCCATGAGCTGGGGGGTGAACATCTTTGTGGACTGAGACTTCTTTCTCATCTAGACTGTATACTGTGGGATGCATACCTTCAGCAGCTTGAAGTCTGATGCATTTTCAGTCTTGTTTTACCCAATGTGCTAAACTGAAGCACAAAGGGCCTTTCATAAATCTACGCCCAGTGGAGATTTTTTGGGTTAAAGAAAACTCTTTTCTGTAACTATGTTCTGGATAGACTCAGAAAAGCCCATTTTAATGGTACCCATGAATATCCTGTTAGTAATATTTCCAGAAATCTGACAGGACAAAGGTAGAGGCATCAGAATTTTACCTCTTTTTGACTCTCTAAGTAATATAAATGAGAAGAAACTTTGGGAGACCTGAAAGGTAGGATCTCTTGTTACTCTTGTTAAATTTAATTTAAATAAATTTAATCTAACTGTACTTGAGAATTCATTCATTCAACAGAAATATATTAAGTACTTACTATGTGCCTGACACTAAGCAAAGTATAAACTACATTTAAAATAAAAAAGGAATGATTTTGGTTCTCAAGAAGTTTATAGCCTGATGGCTTATCTTTTTACTACCATTTATAGGCAACCCTGGAAGACAAATAAACTTTTCAGACTTATTTCTTAAGTCTTACTTGTTTTATCACAAGTCATAAGTGGAATTGTATGCTTCAGTTTTATCTTCTTTAATCATTGCAACTACTCTGTCAGATCAATGAGGTTCGTATAATATCCCTCATTTTATAGGTAAGGAATCTGAAACACTATATAAGTTAAGAGTTTACCCTGCAATCATGGAGGAAGTAAGGCCCCAGACCTCACTCTGAGAAAGGCCTTTGCTTCCTCCACTTTATTACCCTCTGCCCCTGGCCTCTGCTACTATTTTTTGCATGTTTGATATTCCAGAAGATTTTAAGCTCCTGAAGGCTAAGTGTCATGCACTTCTTTGAACTGCTCAAAACATGGAACATAATGCTGAAGATATTGTTAATCCATATGGATTGGGTATATTGACATAGCAAGATTTAAGTTAAAATCTGAGATGTGCTTGAAAGGTAAGATGTGCTGACAAGGTAATTCAAACTCACCTTTTCAGGACCTACATATTTAAAAAAGGGTTGGCATTGACTTCTTTCTTTCCAAATGACAGTCTTCTGAATGAGTTTAATCCACTGTGGGTTAGGGTAATTCTGAGGGGATGAGACCATTACCTGGGAGACTAATGGCTGAAGCTCTTACTCACATATGGAAGTAAATGCATGAGTAATTCTCGCGTGGCTTAACCAGGGCCTGGATTTCACTTGGGAGATTATGATTTTAATTTAACATATCCTGCTGTACAGTGTGTGAAATATGCAGCCAGCAGTGATTGCTGTGAGATGAAAGCCCAGTTGTGTTTATTTTAAGAGACTTGCGGTTCTTTGCCAAAGCCAACATTCCTAGGCAATGAATAGCCTGAGTGAATCATTCAAAGTAGGTGAGAGGTCAGAAGCCTGAAGAAAAAATATCGAAAGCTAAAAGGTTTTCCTCAGTCAAATGATAAGTATTTGAAAGGGCATTTATAAAGCAGAAGATATTACAGAAACTGGTATTTCTTTTCAAGATGACTCTTATGCAGGTGGATCCCAAAGACCTTTTCCTTGGCTCCAGCTAATTAGTCCTGATGTTGTTCACTTTTCCTGGAAATCAGAGCAGAGAAATACTCTGGTTCCAGTCTCTGGCTCTGGACAATGGCCTCATTGGGGAACAGTAGTCATGTTCTTGAGTCAATGTAGACACATTCTCTGTTAGGAGCAGGGTGTTGTACTGCTCACATGGCATGATTTTGGTGAGTTTCATAATCATTTCTTGATTCCTTATGTATCAAGCATTATAGAATGTCAACAAGCATGACATGAAAGGTTGAGGATATGAAACTTATTTATTGAACAACTACTGTGTAGCAGTCCATCCTAAAGAAGATCAGTCCTGGGTGTTCATTGGAAGGACTAATGTTGAAGCTGCAACTCCAATATTTTGGCCACCTGATGCAGAGAGCTGACTCATTTGAAAAGACCCTGATGCTGGGAAAGATTGAGGACAGGAGGAAAAGGGGATGACAGAGGATGAGATGGTTGGATGGCATCACCGACTAAATGGACATGAGTTCAGGTGGACTCCGGGAGTTGATGATGGGCAGGGAGGCCTGGAGTGCTGTGGTTCACGGGGTCACAAAGAGTTGGACACGACCGAGTGACTGAACTGAACTGTGTAGCAGGTAAGCTATTTAATCCTCACTCATCCAATCATACAGATATTTCAAATTCCCTTTTAATGGATGAGGAAAATGTAGTTTATAGAAGTGAAGTCACTCAGGTAGTGTTCAAGACAAGATTCAAAGTTGAGTAGGATGGAAAGAACCATTGGATTCTATTACCATCAGATGTAATAGCTGGAATAAAAAGCGTACCCAGTTCATTCTCTGACAGTATGGAATGTAACAGCTATCTTTATATGAAAGGCAAACAACAAACAAGCCAATGCATGCTATTCACTCTAGTATCAATAAGGAAGATACCCTCTGTAAGCCCGGCCTTAGGAGAAACCAGAGGAGAACAAATCAGAAAAGTTACCAAAGCTGAACCTAATCCCTGTTCTGAGAAAACCAACAGGGGTCTGCTTGTGAACAGAGACGGAAACTTGGACACCAGTAATAGGACAGGGATTGCAGAAATCCATTTCAGTTATCCTTTGAGCTATCCCTTGAGATAAATGGATGGCATCTCCAGAGGCCTCAGTTTTCCATGCAGGGCATCTGGAAGGGAAACCCAACAGGTCATATCAGATTTTCCCTGAATTGTTTCATTTAGTAATTAGCCATCATCTTATGAAGCAAGAAGGGACTGGTTGAGATAGGATGGGAAAAAGTAGAATGGATCAGAGCACCTCCCTGAGACTGAGTCTAATAGAAAGTTCTGACACAGAACCACAACAGTTCAGTGAAGGCAGACCCTGGGCAGCAAGAAGTTTCCCCTTGAACTGTGGGGTGTAAAGCTCAAGGAGGGAGTTTTGAGAGGGGAGATGGAAGTTCCATTCACTAGAGCTCATCTGAGGAGAAGGCAATGGCACCCCACTCCAGTACTCTTGCCTGGAAAATCCCATGGATGGAGGAGTCTGGTAGACTTCGGTCCATGGGGTCGCTAAGAGTCAGACATGACTGAGCGACTTCACTTTCACTTTTCACTTTCATGCATTAGAGAAGGAAATGGCAACCCAGTCCAGTGTTCTGCCTGGAGAATCCCAGGGACGGGGGAGCCTGGTGGCTGCCGTCTATGGGGTCACATGGAGTCGGACATAACTGAAGCGACTTAGCAGCAGCAGAGCTCATCTGAAGGGGCAGCAGTGATGATGAGCAGCTGGAGAAGCATGTTTTATTTCTGTTTCTTTGAGCAAGTGGGATTTCAGTTCCACGATCCGGAACTGCCAAGTCCTAACCACTGCCAAGTCCTAACCACTGGACCAGCAGGGAATTCCCATCATTCGATAAATGTTTAATGAACACTGGGCTAGGTTAGTTGTCAATTTCTACAAAATTAAAAGATGCCTGTTCCTTGGAAAGAAAGATGTGGCACACCTAGACAGTGTATTAAAAAGCAGAGGCATCACTTTGCCAACCGAAATCCATATAGTTGAAGCTATGGTTTTTCCAGTAGTCGTGTATGGATGTGAGAGTTGAACCATAAAGAAGGCTGAGCGCCAAAGAATTGATGCTTTCAAACTGGTGCTGGAGAAGACTCTTGAGAGTCCCTTGGACAACAAAGAGAGCAAATCAGTTAATCCTAAAGGAAATCAACCCTGAGTATTCATTGGAAAGACGGTTGCTGAAGCTGAAGCTCCAGTATTTTGCCCATCTGATGCCAAGAACTGACTCATTGGAAAAGACCCTGATGCTGGGAAATATTGAATGCAAGAGAAGGAGACTACAGAGGATGAGATGGTTGCATAGCATCACCGACTCAATGGATATGAGTTTGAGCAAACTCCGAGGGATGGTGAAGACAGGGAAGCCTGGCATGCTGCAGTCCATGGGGTATCAAAGAGTCGGACATGACTTAGCAACTGAACAACAACTCTCCTTTGGGATAAAAAATGGTGGATGCTTTAAATAACAAAACCCACATAGGAGTAAAAAGCATTTTTTTTTTTAATTTTTTTAGTTGCACAGCTTGCAGCATCTTAGTTCCCTGGCCAGGGATTTATCGAACCCAGCCCTGGCATCACTGCCGAGTCCTAACCACTGGACCACCAGGGAACTGCCTGGAGAAGCATCTTTTGAAGGACTCCTATCTATGCTCTCAGTTGAGTTTTGGTGATGACAGAGTGTGTGCATGAGTGGGGGCTAAATTTTTCTTGTAAAGACTATTTTGTCTGAGTCTTTACCTTCCCTTCCATTACCTCCACAGTGGGTATGTTGTTGTTGTTGTTCAGTTGCTAAGTTGTGTTCAACTGTTTGTGGTCCCATGGACTGCAGCACACCAGGTTTCCCTGTCCTTCACCATCTCCTGGAGTTTGCTCAAACTCATGTCCATTGAGTCAATGATGCCATCCAATCATCTCGTCCTCTGTCATCCCCTTCTCCTCTTGCTTTCAGTCTTTCCCAGCATCAGGGTCTTTTTCAGTGAGTTGGCTTGTCATATCAGGTGGCCAAAATATTGGGGCTTCAGCTTCAGCATCAGTCCGTCCAGTGAATATTCAGGGTGGATTTCCTTCAGGATTGACTGGCTTGATCTCCTTGCTGTCCAAATGACTCTCAAAAGTCTTCTCCAGCACCACAATTCAAAAGCATCAATTCTTCAACATTCAGCTTTCTTTATGGTCCAAGTGGGTATGTTGGGGAACTTATACTGGAAGAGGCTTCTGAGAGCTGCACTTTGTAGGAATATTCTTGGCAAGTTCTGACATAGACATGGCCTCAACTGATGATTCTCCAAGGAATCTGGGTGTTTCATCTGTTCCGGGTGACTTAACAGAGACCACTGTATGAAAGAGGAATGCATATGCATGTGTGGGAGGGGGGCTGGGAAACATTTGGGAGTGGTTTTCCTCTGGCCCCTCCTTGTCTTCCCTGTTTTCTTGTCTCCTTGCTAATTGCTCAGTTGCCCCTGTCTGGTGGTAGCATCCTTTGTGGTTTCATTTTCTTTCATCCTTTCCTGAGCCCTAACTGATTGAAGACACTACTACAGTCATGTTCAACACACCCACTCTGCTACCTGTCCTGTCTGCCCTGGGTTTATTCCCAAGGGGACTGATAAATGGGCCTTGTTACAGCTCCCAGTTCAGAACAGGGGACAGTCAGCCCCTGAGACAAAAGTTGGGCTGACAGTGGCTGACTTTGTACAGTTTGGAGAACAGGTGAGAGCAGGGCAGCTGTCTCTGGTACATGGCCCTGAAAGGAACAAACGAGAAGAGGCCACTGCCAGTCTGTGAGGAGAGGAAAGGTGGCCACGGCGAAGCTGATTTTCTAGCCCACCCGTGAACCACAGGGCTGCCTGTAATCAGCTTCCATGTCCACTCCTTCTTCTTAGAGGACGGAGAAAGTGACGTATAGATATGAGCTGACCATACATGTCACTTTCAATTATGTTTTGAGCATTTCTTTATTTAACACACACACATAGCATTGACTACATTCCAGGCCCTATCTTGAGGGCTTTGCAAATATTAACTTAATACATTATAACCATAGGAAATAGGTACCAAGATTATCTTATTATTTTACAGATTAGGAAATTGAAACACAGGTTACTTAGCTTGCCCAAGGTCATACCCTTAGTAAGTTCAGTAAGTAAGATACACACTCCCACATACACCCTAGATTTGTGGGCCTTGCTATACTAAGCTCTTTGCTAGCATGTTACTAAGGAAATGAATGAAATGCCTAGCACTATATGATACCATGTAAGAATAACAATTGCTTTTATTGTTGTTATTAGCTAGTGATTTATACCTATAATACTTGCAAATTTGCAAAGAAACAGTTCCTGATCTGTGTCAGTTCAAATCCTGATTCTGCTACTTGTTAGCTGTGAGGTATTGGCCACGTTCCTTAATCTCTCTATGCTTCCAATTCTTAATATTTAACGTGGGGATTATACTAGTCTTTAGCTCATTATACTAGTCTTTAGCTCATTGTGACTAGTAAATAGGGTGATGTTTGTACAGAAATTAACAAAATGCCAGGCACAATGTAAGTGTTCAGTAAATATTGTTGTTCACATTGCTACCTGTTGCCATTGAATTAAATTGCTTTTAATCCTTTGGAGTTTCTTTTCATTTTGCCAATTAGTCACTTAATTTCAGGGAGTTCCTGGTACTGCTGCATTGAATTTATTTATGAAAACGTTAGTATGTTTCAAGCCTCCATGTGAGTTATTCCATTTAATTTGAGGTTGATGAGACGGGTATAATCTCCATGTTAAGAGTATGGAAAATGAGGCCAGAGAGAAGGACTAGGTCAAATCTACATAGATTCAACCAGTTCTGATGGTTTTTTTTTTTTTTTTACAACTTTGTAGTCGTCTTTGAACCATGTCTGCACTTGCACAAAAGCGCGCGCACACACACACACACACACACACTCCCTTTGCCTTGGGCTCCCTGATCCTGTGTCACCTAACCCAAATTCTTAAATCCCTTGCTATCTACATTAGCAAAGCCTCATTTTCTCCACATGATTCTTTTTTTTATGTATTTGTTCTTATTTTTGTCTGTGCCGGTCTTTGTTGCTGCATGGGGGCTTTCTCTAGTTGCAGCGAGCAAGGACTACTCTTCGGTGGGGTACACGGGCTTCTCACTGCAGAAGCTTCTCTTGTTGCAGAGCACGGGCTCTAGAGTGGGGGCTTCAGTGGTTGCAGCAGAAGGGTTCAGTAGTTGTGACTTAGTTGCTCCACGGCATGTGGGGTCTTCCTGGAACAGGGATCGAACCTGTCTCTCCTGCATTAGCAGGCAGATTCTTAACCACTGGACCACCAAGGAATTCCTCCACATGATTCTTATGTCTATGAACAAGTAAGCTTCTGCAGACTGCCTCTTCCTCTCCTGTTTACTCCTCTACTTCCTTAAACTTTTCACTTGTATATGAGCTTCCCAGGTGGCATAGTGGTAGAGAATCCATCTCCCAATGCAGGAGACTCAGACAGGCGGGTTTAGTCCCTGGGTCTGGAAGATCGCCTGGTGGAGGAAATGGCAACCCACTTCAGTATTCCTGAAAAATTCCGTGGACAGAGGAGCCTGGTGGGCTACAGTCCAGGGGGTCTCAAAGAGTCAGACATGACTGAGCCACTGAAAACACATGCACACCACAGCTATATAGTTGCTCTCTGGAGAGGGGGCCCCATAAGGGTTCCACCATATAACAAGTCTAATGTAATTGCTCTCTGCCCTCTGTCTAGCTCTTAACCTCTCATGCTGTCCCTTTTTTCCACTTTCTGACCAGGACCTTACCCCAAATACAAATCTCCTTCTACCCCTAGCCTCAAGTAACTATTGTTTCTTTAGATCTGGCTTTGGGTTTGCTGACCTGGTAAACAAATTCTCGTAGGGCTCTGAGGTGACAGTGATTTTGGGTTTGTATGTTACCTCCTTCATATTAATCAGAACTTCCTAGAAGCAAAACCCTAACCTGAAATACTGAAGCTTATGATGAGATTTCAGGCACTGGTATGCAGACCATTGTGTTTGTTTGTTAGAACAGCAAGGAGAGTTAAGAAAGCCTTCCTCAGTGATCAGTGCAAGAAATAGAGGAAAACAATAGAATGGGAAAGACTAGAGATCTCTTCAAGAAAATTAGAGATACCAAGGGAACATTTCATGCAAAGATGGGCTCCATAAAGGACAGAAATGGTATGGACATAACTGAAGCAGAAGATATTAAGAAGAGATGGCAAGAATACATAGAAGAACTGTACAAAAAACATCTTCATGACCCAGATAATCACGATGGTGTGATCACTCACCTAGAGCCAGACATCCTGGAATGTGAAGTCAAGTGGGCCTTAGAAAGCATCACTACAGACAAAGCTAGTGGAGGTGATGGAATTCCAGTGGAGCTCTTTCAAATCCTGAAAGATGATGCTGTGAAAGTGCTGCACTCAATATGCCAGCAAATTTCGAAACCTCAGCAGTGGCCACAGGACTGGAAAAGGTCAGTTTTCATTCCAATCCCTAAGAAAGGGAATGTCAAAGAATGCTCAAACTACCACACAATTGCACTCATCTCACATGCTAGTAAAAAAATGCTCAAAATTCTCCAAGTCAAGATTCAACAATACGTGAACTGTGGACTTCCAGATGGTCAAGCTGGTTGTTGAAACGGCAGAAGAACCAGAGATCAAATTGCCAACATTCACTGGAACATCAAAAAAGCAAGAGAGTTCCAGAAAAACATCTATTTCTGCTTTATTGACTATGCCAAGGCCTTTGACTGTGTGGATCACAATGAACTGTGGAAAATTCTGAAAGAGATGGGAATACCATATCACCTGACCTGCCTCTTGAGAAATCTGTATGCAGGTCAGGAAGCAACAGTTAGAACTGGACATGGAACAACAGACTGGTTCCAAATAGGAAAAAGAGTATGTCAAGGCTGTATATTGTCACCCTACTTAATTAACTTATATGCAGAGTACATCATGAGAAACTCTGGGCTGGAGGAAGCACAATCTGGAATCAAGATTGCAGGGAGAAATATCAATAACATCAGATATGCAGATGACACTACCTTTATGGCAGAAAGTGAAGAAGAACTAAAGAGCCTCTTGACGAAAGTGAAAGAGGAGACTGAGAAAGTTGGCTTAAAGCTCAACATTCAGACAACAAATAAGATCATGGCATCTGGTCCCATCACTTCATGGCAAATAGATGGGGAAACAGTGGAAACAGTGGCAGACTATTTTGGGGGGCTCCAGAATCACTGCAGATGGTGATTGCAGCCATGAAACAAAAAGATGCTTACTTCTTGGGAGAAAAGTTATGACCAACCTAGACAGCATATTAAAAAACAGAGACATTACTTTGCCAACAAAGGTCCATCTAGTCAAGGCTATGGTTTTTCCAGTGGTCATGTATGGATGTGAGAGTTGGACTGTAAAGAAAGCTGAGCATCAAAGAATTGATGCTTTTGAACTGTGGTGTTGGAGAAGAGTCTTGAGAGTCCCTTGGACAGCAACAAGATCCAACCAGTCCATCCTAAAGGAGATCAGTCCTGAATGTTCATTGGAAGGACTGATGCTGAAGCTGAAACTCCAATACTTTGGCCACCTGATACGAAGAGCTGACTCATTTGAAAAGACCCTGATGCTGGGAAAGATTGAAGGCAGGAGGATAAGGGGACAACAGAGGATGAGATGGTTGGATGGCATCACCGACTCAATGGACTTGAGTTTGAGTGGACTCCGGGAGTTGGTGATGAAGGTGGGGGGTGCCTGGCGTGCTGCAGTCCATGGGGTTGCAAAGAGTCGGACACGACTGAACGACTGAACTGAACTTGTTTGTTTAGTCACAAAGTCGTGTTGACTCTGTGACCCCATGGACTATAGCTTGCCATGCTCCTCTGTCCACGGGATTTCCCAGGCAAGAATACTGGACTGGGTTGCCATTTCCTTTTCCAGTGCAGATCATATGGCTCTAAAATTCCACTATCCAGAATGCTCATTCTTTTGCCCCTCCCCCCATAAGACCAACCCTGAATTCTTATATAAAGACATAAGCTCTTTTGATGAAAATCCTGAAGAGGCAGTGAAGTGTGGTGGTTCAGATTAAGGCTCATTGAGGCAGAAATGCATCACACTCTCATTTATGTTTTCCAACCCATTCCGTTCTGGTATGTGTGAACACACACACACTGTGTTCTCTTACCTTCCTGCTTCATCAGACTTAACCCAGCTGTTAGTAAAGGGGACTTCTTAGCACAGGGGGAGGAAAATCTCCTGGTGAAGCTTCCTGGCAATGAAAAACGTTTGATTAGAGCCACACAACCCCATGACTCGCTTGCCGCTGAGGGGACAACTGATAAGACATAGTTGTGCTTTAAAGTTTCTTCTAACCCTAAGATTCTGTGAACTTTACTGCCTCCCACCTTCCTTCAGCAACTGGCCCTCCTGGGTGATGTGGCAATGGAATGTGGGATGTAGATGCTACCAGCTATCACTCCTTCCCTTCAGGACTTCTGTGAGGAAGTCCAGGACGAAGAGCCACCTCAGCAGTGTGTGCATCCATGCCTGCTAAGTCGCTTCAGTCATGTGACTCTTTGTGACCCTGTGGACTGTAGCCCACCAGGCTCTTCTGTCCATGGGATTCTCCAGACAAGAATACTGGAGTGGGTTGCCATGTCCTCCTCCAAGGGATCTTCTCAATCCAGGGATTGAAACTGTGTCCTGAGTCTGTTACGTCTCCTGCACTGGCAGGCGGGTGCTTTACCACTAGTGCCACCTGGGAAGCCCCTTGGAGTAGCAAGGAGTATTCTTTGCATATGCAAACATTGATTTGAAAAGAAATCTCCATGATATGATGACTGTCATTTTTCTTGGTGAAAGGTGGAAAGGTACACCCAGGACTCAGTAGTGACCTTTCTGTTTGATGGAATTGATGAAAATCATGCATTCTCCTGGAACCATAACTTAATATTTGTTTCATTAAGACTGGGAGAGGTGGCACATATGGGGGAGGGAGGAATATCAACCATAGACAGCAGGGAGTGATCTGTCCAGAAGTCAGGGAAGAGAAATATCTACATACGTACAGTGGACAGGAAAACTGCCCCAGAAGACATCAGAAACATTCAATTATACATCAGACCCTTGTCAGAAGACATTTGGGTCTTTGCTTTCTGCACCATGCAACAAAACCTTTCCTCTACCCATGTATGTGCATGCTCAGTTACTTCGGTCGTGTCTGACTCTGCGACCCCGTGGACTGTAGCCCACCAGGCTCCTCTGTCCATGGGATTCTCCAAGCAAGAATACTGGAGTGGGTTGCCATGCCCTCCTCCAGGGGATCTTCCCAACCCAGGCATCAAACCTGTATCTCTTACATCTCCTGCATTAGCAGGCAGGTTCTGTTGCATGGGACACAGGACAATAGAACCTGTGTCCACAAACAGGATATAAAGCCAGATACAGGGCTGCAAAGGAGAAGCAATGAGAAATAGCAACAGAAAGAACTAACTTGGCAGATTACAGAGATGAGAATTTTAGGTCTAGCCTACTTTTAATCTGCTGTTTAACCTTGGGCTAGTCTCAGTCCTTCCTGCCTTCATCTGAAGAATTATAATATGATTTCTATTTTGTAAAGATCTAGTGAGAGCTAGATGAGTGTCAGATGAGTCCTACAGAAGCAGAGCCTGAGATGAGGATACTGTGCTTGTGATTTATTAAGAAGTAAGCCCAGCAAGACCAGTAAGGGAGTGGGGATGCAAGAGAAGGATGGGAGAAAACTAAGCAAGGCAGAGCCCAGTCTTGGCTCAGCTGCAGGGAGCTCTGGAAAGTAAATTATACCAAAGAGTTGATGCAACTTGAAGGGAGTTGGGCTTTCCTGTTCCAGCCAGTCTTTTGTCAAGGGCCTTGGGTTAGAGGATGGCAGCAAAGTAAACCCCTAGGCATTTCCTGTTCTCTGTGTCTGAAGGGTGGCTTCAGGTTTGGTAAGGGCAGTTAGAAACCAAAGGGCAGTGAGGCTGGGAGAGGAATTCATAGGAAAAGTAGAAGGAATAAGAGGACTCCTGGGCAAAAAATGACAGTATCTGCTAAAATGGGAAAATACCTCATTGATCAGGGATTCATCAGGGATTACCCAAAGAATAAGGATCTGCTCTCAACCAAGAATGGAATACCAGCTCATTCTCCCTGGCCTCTAGAGAGAATCCGATGTTCAATTATGTGCAAGTGATCTAATGCTGAAAGCCAGGACCAGCAAAGGAACATTTAGAGGATGTTATGTAAGGGAAACACCATTCCTCTCCTCCATTAGACACTCTGTACTCAGTCCTTACACAGGACAGAGAACAGAACATCAAACCTGTATCTCTTACATCTCCTGCATTAGCAGGCAGGTTCTGTTGCATGGGACACAGGACAATAGAACCTGTGTCCACAAACAGGATATAAAGCCAGATACAGGGCTGCAAAGGAGAAGCAATGAGAAATAGCAACAGAAAGAACTAACTTGGCAGATTACAGAGATGAGAATTTTAGGTCTAGCCTACTTTTAATCTGCTGTTTAACCTTGGGCTAGTCTCAGTCCTTCCTGCCTTCATCTGAAGAATTATAATATGATTTCTATTTTGTAAAGATCTAGTGAGAGCTAGATGAGTGTCAGATGAGTCCTACAGAAGCAGAGCCTGAGATGAGGATACTGTGCTTGTGATTTATTAAGAAGTAAGCCCAGCAAGACCAGTAAGGGAGTGGGGATGCAAGAGAAGGATGGGAGAAAACTAAGCAAGGCAGAGCCCAGTCTTGGCTCAGCTGCAGGGAGCTCTGGAAAGTAAATTATACCAAAGAGTTGATGCAACTTGAAGGGAGTTGGGCTTTCCTGTTCCAGCCAGTCTTTTGTCAAGGGCCTTGGGTTAGAGGATGGCAGCAAAGTAAACCCCTAGGCATTTCCTGTTCTCTGTGTCTGAAGGGTGGCTTCAGGTTTGGTAAGGGCAGTTAGAAACCAAAGGGCAGTGAGGCTGGGAGAGGAATTCATAGGAAAAGTAGAAGGAATAAGAGGACTCCTGGGCAAAAAATGACAGTATCTGCTAAAATGGGAAAATACCTCATTGATCAGGGATTCATCAGGGATTACCCAAAGAATAAGGATCTGCTCTCAACCAAGAATGGAATACCAGCTCATTCTCCCTGGCCTCTAGAGAGAATCCGATGTTCAATTATGTGCAAGTGATCTAATGCTGAAAGCCAGGACCAGCAAAGGAACATTTAGAGGATGTTATGTAAGGGAAACACCATTCCTCTCCTCCATTAGACACTCTGTACTCAGTCCTTACACAGGACAGAGAACAGAAATAGATTATATTCGGTTAGGCCCCATTAGAATTACTTTCACTGTGTAGTTGGTTAATGCTCATAAATCCCACCAACCAAAGACCTCCAGGAACAAACTAGCCATTGCTGAGCTCGTTGCAGCAAAAAAGAATATGTACCAGAGGAACTGTGGGATGTCTTGGAAAGAGGGGTGGCCAGGGACCTCTGAATAAAGTTGGGTTTACTCCAAGTGATTTCCAAGAGAAATCAGGGAAGAAAGGGTCCTTCTGGATTGAACATTTTCAACAGCAGGGACGATTCACCGTTTTGGCATCTCAACGGTTTTCATACAGGACAAAAAGAACTCTAGAAATAATCCTTGAAAATATAGTTTTCATATAGGATAAACGAGGCTGGAATTGTCACTTGGTAAAGAACAGCAGTCACTCGTGTTAGTCAGAGAAGAAGGATGTTTAGTCACTTTTTGTGATTACCCAATGGTTTTATCTTATCTTGTTCCAAATACAATCATGGAGTGACCTAGTCCCAGCTCTGTTTATAGGACTTGAGACCTGGCTGCCAGCAGGTCCGTTTCTCACTTTCTCTGCTTGTCAGCAGGATGTATTTCATTTTCTCAATGGCACACCCTTTTTTTTTTTCCTCACAAAATTTAAAAGAAACAACCCTACTAAGTCTGCTCCTGCAGCAGCAGTACAAATTGTAAGGAGCATACCAGCCCTTGTACCACCTGGGATATGCCACAAAATCCCCATGGGAATTTCATTCAGAATTGAACGCCAAGAAAAATGATTCTGCTTGAGACATGATAGTCTTTCTTCATCATGATAGTAAGCTATAGGCGATCATTCATCATACTTTTCTTTTCTTCTAGCTTTTTGGTCGCTCAGAGCCAAATTTGAAACTCCTGTAGACATTGACCTTTAGGTCTAGCACATTTGCATTCACTTTTCTCCCGAATCTGCACTTTTTATTTTCATTTTTACTAGTTTTCCCCCTGATATCGTTAGTTTCTTCAGATAAAGGTGGGGAAGAAATGAAGTCCCACTTTGAGCCATGTTGCACAGCTTGAGGCTAACACAAAATTAGATCTTGTATCAGTTCCCGGTTATCTTATGGGTGTAAGCTGTCTCTTACAATTTAAGAGGAGAGCATCTATTTTTTCTTTTTTCAATTTCCTTCCTCCCCATAACACAGTATGCAGAAATGGTAGATAGATGCTACCTGGAAACTCTTTGTCTTTGACGGGATTCTTGCAGTCAGACAGCAGAGGTCACCATGGAGCTGCGTTTGATGGAGCTCACAGACTTGGAAACTGCCCAGTGGGTCTGAAATGATAGGAGACTTAATCATTCGCTTCAGATATGTATTCTTTGTGCTCTGGTCCTTCAACAGACAGAATTTTGCCATGGTTGCCTTCAGTGTCACTTTGGTAATATAATTGTTTAGAGGAGAGAAGGTGGCTTTTATATATTGTTTACCAAAAAGAATTCCATTTTAAGCACTAAGGAACTCTGAAAAAGAAAAATGGTTACAAAATGTGTTTACTTAAATATTGTGAAATGAGGATGGAAATTCGCAGTTCAGAGTATTTGTCATCTGCTCATGACTAGCAGATGGCTGCCTCCTCCTCCTCCTCCTTTGCAAGCCGAGTGACTCACATCTTACAGGGTGTGCAAATTGAAATTTCGAAACTCTCCACAGAGTAGAGGTGGCAGTGCCATAACTCAATGCAGGAGAAGTGTGCCAGCCAGATGACTTTGCCAGCCAGCATGCTGCCAAAGACTTCACAAAATGTCTCTCTCATTGGAAAGAAAAGTGTTTGCCTGTCTCTCCGCACATGTTCAATGCACCATTTCTGAAAGGATACAAGGTATGCTTCAGGCTGTGGGTGAGCCTGTCTGTTGTGCAAGGGAGCGGGTAGTCTACCATCCCAGAGTGGGGTAGTAATTGCTCCTACCAAGGTGAATCATACAAGATGGACTCACCTGTTTTGGCTTGTCAGCTCTAGGATGGTGGCAAGTGTGCCTCCAGCCATCGACAGAACAAAGTCTGAGCGATTATCACATGCTCCAATAAATGGAAGGTTAAATACAGTTTAGAAAGATACAAGTCATCTAAGTTCAAAGTCTTTTTTTTCCTCTTTTGTTTAATTAAGAGGAACTCTGGGTCTGCTATGCTTAACCAAAAAATGAGGGCTGTATTTTAGGTAATTATATTTGTTTTAAAAAATGGAGTCCTGCCAACTAGATGGACTAACAGCAAAACTGACTTTTAGTTACAGATCCCACTTCCCTTCATGTAGTAGCTAGTTACCGAAGAGCCCCCACCCAGTCCCCCTGCAATGAACTGCAGATGTGAATACGCCAGTATTCACATCTTTGTGCAGCCCCTTCCATTCGAAGTCAAAGAGAGCCTTGTAGCTCCCACTTGTGTCTCCTAGAATACTGGCTTTAGGAGAGGAAAACTGTCACATAAGAAGTCTGACTACCCTGAGATTGCTTTACTTTGAGGAAGCTCAAGGTGTCACCTGAAGAACCTGTGTAGAGAAAGAAAAATGCCTGGTAAGCCCCTAGCTAATTCAGGCTTCTCAGCTGATAAGCCAGACATGTGACTAAAGAAGCCATGCTGGACATTCAGTTGAGGGGAGCCTTCAGATGACTGACTGCAACTGACTGCAACCACCTGGGAGAACCCAACATCACCTAAATGAGCTCAGTCAACCTACAGGGCCATGAGAGATAATAATACATTTTTAAAGCTATTCTGTTTTGGTGTTGTTAAACAGCAATAGATATTACCCAAACACTTTATATTGAGAGAGTTAAATATGAAATTCTTAGCAATTGCACTGACCTGGCTCCCTTCTTTTTTTCTCACCCAAGAAAGTGTTTATGAGGAAGCCTCATAATCTCTATTTTTTTTTTTTAATTCATGTATAGTTCTTTTACCATGTTTTGTTAGTTTCAGGTGTATGTGATTCAGTTACATAGGTTGTTGCAAGCACTTTTGATAAGGTCTGATCCTCCAATATTTTCTAAGGGAATTTAGACACTAGTGATGTGATGAACATACAAGTGAAGACAGAAACAGAATGCCCTTAGGGGCTATATCACTTGGGGACATAGTCTATTGAGCTAAGAAGTAGGAGAAAACTTGCAAGTCACTCAATACAACAGTAGAATTGTCATTCCTGGGGCCCCCATTCTTTGTTCATTATTGAGTACCAAGGAAAGTTATGACCAACCTAGATAGCATATTCAAAAGCAGAGACATTACTTTGCCAACAAAGGTCTGTCTAGTCAAGGCTATGGTTTTTCCAGTGGTCATGTATGGATGTGAGATTTGGACTAGAAAGAAAGCTGAGCACTGAAGAATTGATGCTTTTGAACTGTGGTGTTGGAGGAGACTCTTGAGAGTCCCTTGGACTGCAAGGAGATCCAACCAGTCCATTCTAAAGGAGATCAGTCCTGGGTGTTCATTGGAAGGAATGATGCTAAAGCTGAAACTCCAGTACTTTGGCCACCTCATGTGAAGAGTTGACTCATTGGAAAAGACTCTGATGCTGGGAGGGATTGGGGGCAGGAGGAGAAGGGGATGACCGAGGATGAGATGGCTGGATGGCATCACTGACTCGATGGACGTGAGTCTGAGTGAACTCAAGACATTACTTTGTCAACAAAGGTCTGTCTAGTCAAGGCTATGGTTTTTCCAGTGGTCATGTATGGATGTGAGATTTGGACTATAAAGAAAGCTGAGCACTGAAGAATTGATGCTTTTGAACTGTGGTGTTGGAGAAGACTCTTGAGAGTCTCTTGAACTGCAAGGAGATCCAACCAGTCCATCATAAAGGAGATTAGTCCTGGGTGTTCACTGGAAGGACTGCTGTTGAAGCTGAAACTCCAATATTTTGGTCACCTGATGTGGAGAGATGACTTATTTGAAAAGACCCTGAATTTGGGAAAGATTGAAGGCAGGAGGAGAAGGGGATGGCAGAGAAGGAGGTGGTTAAATGCCATCACTGACTCAATGGACATGAGTTTGGGTAAATTCCAAGGGTTGGTGATGGACAGGGAGGCCTGGCGTGCTGCAGTTCATGGGGTCGCAAAGAGTCGGGCATGACTGAGCAACTGAACTGAACTGAACTTTATCAATCAACTGTGAATAAAGGTTCTATAAACATTCATGTGCTGATTTTCATGGGGACCTAAGTTTTCAAGTTAATCAGGTAAATATCAATATTTTGTAGTAGAAAATGTGAAAAGTGGGGTGAACTTAATGATTCTTACTCTAAAATTATGTTCAGATTTGTAAGAAATGTCCAAATTGTCTTTTAACATGACTGTACAATTTTTGCATCCCCACCAGCAATGAATGAGTGTTCTATTGATCCCCAAACTTGCCAGCCATTAGTATTGTCAGTTTTTTTTTTTCTTTAGTTTTTTGCCATTCCCATAGGCATGTAGTAGTATTTCCTTATCCTTCATAACTAACAGCATTGTTTTGGCAAAGTGACGTGTATAACTCAATGAAGCTATGAGCCATGCTGTGCAGGGCCACTCAAGGGGGATCATAGTGAAGAGTTATGACAAAATGTGGTCCACTAGAGTAGAAAATGGCAACCCACTCCAGTATTCTTGCCTAGAAAACCCCATGGACAGTATGAAATGCAAAAAGATATGACAGAAGAAGATTAGGCCCCTTGGTCAGAAGGTGTCCAATATGCTATTGTGGACAAGCACAGGGCAATTACTAATAGCTCCAGTAAGAATGAACTAACTGGGCCAAAGCGGAAATGGCACTCAGTTGTGGATGCATCTGCTGGTGAAATTAAAGTCTGATGATGTGAAGAACAATATGACACAGGAACCTGGAAAGTTAGGTTCATGAATCAAAGTAAATTGGACGTGGTCAGCAGGAGATGGCAAGATTGAGCATCAACATCTTAGGAATCAGTGAACTAAGATGGACAGGAATGGGTGAATTTAATTCAGATGACCATTATATCTACTACTGTGGGCAAGAATCCCTTGGAAGAAACGGAGTAGCCCTCAAAGTCAATAAAATAATCTGAAATGCAATAATTGGATGCAACCTCAAAAATAGCAGAATGATCTCCATTCATATCCTAGGCAAACCATTCAAAATCACCGTAACCAACCACTGATAATGAAAAAGCTGAAGTTGACAGATTCTATGAAAACATACAACAGATTCTAGAACTAACACCAAAAAAGATGCCCATAGGGGATTGGAATGGAAAAGTAGGAAGTCAAAAAATACCCAGAACAGGAATGTTTGGCCTTGGAGTACAAAAAGAAGCAGGGAAAAAACTAACAGAGTTTTATCAAGAGAACACTCTGAACAGTAAAATCCTTTTCCAACAACCCAAGAGATGACTCTACACAAGGACATCACCAGAGGGTCAGTACTGAAATCAGATTGATTTTGTTCTTTGCAGCCAAAGATGGAAAAGCTCCATACAGTCAGTAAAAACAAGACCTGGAGCTCACTGTGACTCAGATAATGAGCTCCTTATTGCAATGGATATTTTAACATATTAAGATTTTCAACTCATGAGGACAGGATACCTCTATTTAAATCTTCATTGAGTCTTCTCATTATCAATTCTTTATCAGATAAATATTTTCTCCCATTCTGTACATTGTCTTTTCATTCTCTTGGTAGATCCTTTCAATACTCAGAAATGTTTGATTTTGGTCAAGACCCATGTATGTGTTTAAAATTTGTTCCTTATGATTTTAATGTTTATCTAAGTTATGACCAACCTAGATAGCATGTGAAAAATCAGAGACATTACTTTGCCAACAAAGGTCTGTCTAGTCAAGGCTATGTTTTTTCCAGTAGCCACGTATGTACGTGAGAGTTGGACTGTGAAGAAAGCTGAGCTCCAAAGAATTGATGCTTTTGAACTGTGGTGTTGGAGAAGACTCTTGAGAGTCCCTTGGACTGCAAGGAGATCCAACCAGTCCATTCTGAAGGAGATCAGCTCTGGGATTCCTTTGGAAGGAATGATGCTAAAGATCAAACTCCAGTACTCTGGCCACTTCATGCGAAGAGTTGACTCATTGGAGAAGACATTGATGCTGGGAGGGATTGGAGACAGGAGGAGAAGGGGACGACAAAGGATGAGATGACTGGATGGCATCACTGACTCAATGGACGTGAATGTGAGTGAACTCCGGGAGATGGTGATGGACAGGGAGGCCTGACATGCTGTGATTCATGGGGTCCCAAAGATTCGAACACGACTGAGCAACTGAGCTGAACTGAACTGAACTCCTATATTGCAGGTGGATTCTTTACCGAATGAGCTATGAAGGAAGCCTAGTACTTGGGTGCAGTCTCAAAAATGACAGAATGATCTGTTTGTTTTCAAGTCAAGCCATTCACTATCACATTAAGCCAAGTCTATGCTCCAACCACTAAGAAGCTGAAGTTAAACAGTTCTATAATGACCTATAAGACCTTCTAGAACACCAAAAAATGATGTCCTTTTTATCACAGGGGACTAGAGTGTAAAAGTAGGAAGTTGAGAGATACCTAGAGTAACAGACAAGTTTGGCTTAGAGTACAAAATGAGATAGGACAAAGGCTAACAGAGTTTTACAAAGAGAATACACTTGTCATAACAAACACCCTTTTCCAACAGCACAAGAGAATACTCTACACATGGACATCACTAGGTGGTCAATACTGAAATTAGACTGATTGTATTCTTTGAGGCTAAAGATGGAGAAGCTCTGTACAGTCAGCAAAAACAAGACTGGGAGCTGAGTGTGACTGAGATTATGAACTCCTTAAGCCAAATTCATACTTAAATTGGAGAAAGTAGGGAAAACCACTAGACCATTCAGGCTATGACCTAAATCAAACCCCTTGTGATTATACAGTGGAAGTGAAAAATAGATTCAAGGGAATACATCTCATAGAGTACATGAAGAACTATGGATGGAAGTTCGTGACATTGTACAGGAGGCAATGATCAAGATCATCCACAAGAAAAAGAGATCCAAAAAGGTATAGTGGTTGTCTGAGAATGCCTCACAAATATTGAGAAAAGAGGAGAAACTAAAGACAGAGGAGAAAATGAAAGATAACCATCTGACTGCAGAGATACAAAGAATAGCAAGGAAATATAAGAAAGCCTTCCTCGTGATCAATACAAAGAAATAGAGGAAAACAATAGAATGAGAAAAACTAGAGATCTCTTCAAGAAAATTAGATATACCAAGGGAATATTTCATGCAAAATGTGCTCAATAAATGACAAAAATGGTATGGACCTAACAGAAGCAGAAAAAAGAGGTGACAAAAATACACAAAGAACTATACAAAAAAGATCTTAATAATCCGGACAACCACAATGGTGTGATCACTCACCTAGAGCCAGACATCCTGGAATGTGAAGTCAAGTGGGCTTTAGGAAGCATCACTACGAGCAAGCTAGTGGATTGATGGAATTCCAGTTGAGCTATTTCACATTCTACAGATGATGCTGTTAAAGTGCTCCACTCAATACAACAGCAAATCTGGAAAACTCAGTAGGTGCCACAGGATTGGAAAAGGTCATTTTTCACTCCATTCCAAAAGAAAGGCAATGTCAAAGAATGTTCAAACTACTGCACAATTACACTCATCTCACACACTAGTAAAGTAATGTTCAAAATTATTCAAGCCAGACTTCAACAGTACCTGAACCAAGAACTTGCAGATGTTCAAGCTGGATTTAGAAAAGGCAGAGGAACCAGAGGTCAAATTGCCAACATCTGTTGGATTATAGAAAAAGCAGGAGAGTTACAGAAAAACATCTATTTCTGCTTTATTGACTATGTGAAAGCCTATGACTGCATGAATCATAAGAAACTGTGGAAAATTCTTAAAGAGATGGGAATACCAGACTGCCATACTTGACCCCTGAAATCTGTATGCAGGTTAACAAGCAACAGTTAAAATGGTACATGGAAAAATGGAATGGTTCCAAATTGGAAAAGGAGTACAAGAAGGCTGTATATTGTCACCCTGCTTATTTAACTTATATGCAGAGTATATAATGCGAAATGCTGTGCTGGATGAACCACAGGCTGGAATCAAGGTTGCCAGGAGAAATATCAATAACCACAGATATGCAAATGATACCACCCTTATGACAGGAGCCTCTTGATGAAAGTGAAATAGGAGAGTGAAAAAGTTGGCTTAAAACTCAACATGCAAAAAACTAAGATCATGGCATCTGGTCCCATCACTTCATGGCAAATAGATGGGAAAACAATGGAAACAGTAAGAAACTTTGTTTTCTTGGTCTCCAAAATCACTACAGATGGTGACTGCAACCATGAAATTAAAACACGCTTGCTCCTTGGAAGAAAAGTGTGCTCAGTCTTGACAGTATATTAAAAAGCAGAGACATTATCTTGTCTGCAAAGGTCCATGTAGTCAAAGCTATGGTTTTTTTAGTAGTCATGTATGGATGTGAGAGTTGGACTATAAAGAAAGCTGAGCACTGAAGAATTGATGCTTTTGAACTGTTGTGTTGGAGAAAACTCTTCAGAGTTCATTGGACTGCAAGGTGATCAAACCAGCCAATTATAAAGGAAATTAGTCCTGAATATTCATTGGAGGGTGAAGCTGAAACTCCAGTACTTTGGCCACCTGATGTGAAGAACTGACTCATTGGAAAAGACACATATGTTGGAAAGATTGAAGGAAGGAGGAGATGGGGATGACAGAGGATGAGATGGTTAGATGGCATCACCAACTTGATGGGCAAGAGTTTGAGCAAGTTCTGGGTGTTGGTGATTGACAGGGAAATCTGGCATACTGCAGTCCATGGATCTCAAAGTCAGACACGATGATTGAAATGAACTGAAAAGATCTAATTGATATTTTGTTGGCTACTGAATATTGAAGCTAAGGACAAAATTCCATCAACCATCTTTTTGAATATATGGAGTACTTTCTTACTGAAGATGAGAGGACTTTAATATTACTATCTTCTCTATTCTTAGAATATGGAAAATTCTTACAAAGATTGGAACACCAGACCACCTGACCTTCCTCCTGAGAAAGCTATATGCTGGTCAAGAAGATACAGTTAGAACTGGACATGGAACAAGTGGCTGGTTCCAAGTAGGGACATAGAACAAGTGACTGGTTCCAAATATCAAGTCTGTATATTGTCACCCTGCTTATTTAACTTATCTGCAGAGTACATCATGAGAAACCCTGGGCTGGATGAAGCACAAGCCGGAATCAAGATTGCCATGAGAAATATCAATAACCTCAGATATGCAGATGACAGTACCCTTATGGCAGAAAGTGAAGAAGAACTAAAGAGCCTCTTGATGAAAGTGAAAGAGGAGAGTGAAGAATTTGACTTAAAGCTCGACATTCAGAAAACTTAGAACATGGCATCTTGTCCCATCATTTGATGCAAATAGATGGGGTAACAATGGAAGCAGTGAGAGATTTTGTTTTTTGGGCCTCCAAAATCACTGCAGATGGTGACTGCAGCTATGAAATTAAAAGACACTTACTCCTTGGAAGAAAAGCTATGAGGAGACTAGACAGCATATTAAAAACCAGAGACATTACTTTGACAAAAAAAGTCCATCTAGTCAAAGCTATTGTTTTTTCAGTAGTCGTGTATGGATGTGTGAGAGTTGGACTATAAGGAAAGCTGAGTGCCAAAGAATTGATCTTTTTGAACTGTGGTGTTGATGAAGACTCTTGAGACTCCCTTGGACTGCAAGGAGATCCAACCAGTCCATCCTAAAGGAAATAAGTCCCGTATATTCATTGGAAAGACTGATGCTGAAGCAGAAACTCCAATACTTTGGCCACCTGATGCAAAGAACTGACTCATTTGAAAAGACCCTGATGCTGGGAAAGATTGAGGGCAGGACGAGAAGGGGACGACAGAGGATGAGATGGTTGGACGGCATCACCGACTTGATGGACATGTGTTTGAGTACACTCCAGGAGTTGGTGATGGACAGGGAAGTCTGACGTGCTGCAGTCCAAGGGGTCTCAATGAGTCAGACACGACTGAGCAACTGAACTGAACTGAACTAATGTTCTCTACTCCTTTGTTTGCATCCTTAGGAAGTTATATTGATCACATGTTCTAGTTGTGTTTGCCCTCCATTCATCCTTTTTATAAAAATTTCTGAAACTTCTTAATTGAGATGCCTGAATTTATATTTCATCAAGTGGTTCTGTGCATATTTCAATATAGGCCCACTTAACAATGTTGGGCCTTAACAAGATAAGTTGGAAAGTTGGGATGACTTATTCCAAGACAAGTCTTTACAGAGGAGCATATTTACACTTTACTGGCAGTGGTGGCACATTCAAAATTTATTCATTTCATGGCCTTCTTTTTTTCATTTTAAGCAAAATTTCAAAATGAAGTATAAAGACAGAGGGTCAGTTTAAAATTTTACTATGAGAGTGACTACTTTGTGGACAAGAATATTTACATTAATATGAATAGTACCTTTTTGGCCTCTGGGAAGGTTTAGGTAGGATGTCACAACTTGATGTACAGGTTGCTCCATTAAGAAATAACCTGATGAATAAATTGTTGATCGCTGTACAACATAGTACCTATAGTTAGCAAAATGGTATTCTGTAGTTTAAAACTTCTGGGTATATCTCATGTTAAGTGTTCTTGTGCCCACATTCTCACACATGATACAAAAGAAATCTGTATGTGGGGTGTTGAACATATCTATTACATTGATTATGGTGATAGTATCATGGATGCTTGCTGCTAAGTCACTTCTGTTGTGTCTGACTCTGTGCGACCCCATAGACAGAAGCCCACCAGGCTCCCCTGTCCCTGGGATTCTCCAGGCAAGAGCACTGGAGTGGGTTGCCATTTCCTTCTCCAATGCATGAAACTGAAAACTGAAAGTGAAGTCGCTCAGTCATGTCAACTCTTAGCGACCCCATGGACTGCAGCCTCCCAGGCTCCACCGTCCATGGGATTTTCCAGGCAAGAGTACTGGAGTGGGGTGCCATTGCCTTCTCCGATGGATGCACATTCTCACAAATTATATTATTTTACAGGAATAAAAGACTGTTCATAAACATGTTTTATTTATTTGCCTGATTTTATTTTAATCACTTGTTTTTTCATTGTCTGAAATATCTTTAATACTGTTCTTTCTAATTTCTGATATTAGTTATTTGTGTTTCTCACTATTGTGATCAATT
>SJYT01071517.1:68176-93116 GCA_006410635.1 Cephalophus harveyi
TATTTTCTTATTCTTCAAATCATATATTTCAAACAGACTTTAGTGTTTTAAGCATTGTCAGTATAATTTTTAATTGTTTTTGATGAATGGTATAAAAAATGTTACAGATATACTGTTGTTTGTTTTTGTGATGATTCATTTTTAACTTACACTCATATGTAAGGTTACCTTTGAAAATGTATTAGTTATTATGCTTTTGAATAAATAATGTGAAACCTAGCATGTAAATAGTTTCATTCAGAGGATATTTGCTTTTGCTTCTCTTAGAAACTTAGTACTACCTGAGACTAAGTTTAAATTTTAATGTAGCATGGGTCATCCTGCCAATGGGTAATTTGTGGGAAAGTTTCCTCAAAACAACTGTTTTGCATGTGGTCTATCTGTTGCTTAGTTTATAGAACTTAGTGTTCTCATCTCAGTTTTGAAGCAGGATGCTTTATTATACTTCCATACCTTGAAAGGTTTTATATTTTGTTTTCTAATCTCCTTGTATTGATGAGACTTTCAAAATGAATTTAAAGTTGACAGTAATGGCAAAGCATTGAAAGCAAAAGCTGTAAATACTTTATTCAACTCTGGGCTTATTTTCTTTAATTATTGGCTAAATGGTGATTGCAGCGATGAAATAAAAAGATGCTTTCTCTTTGGAAGGAAAGTTATGAGCAACCTAGAAAGCATATTCAAAAGCAGGGACATTACTTTGCCAACAAAGGTCTGTCTAGTCAAGGCTGTGCTTTTTCCAGTAGTTATTTGTGGATGTGAGAGTTGGACTGTGAAGAAAGCTGAGCACCAAAGAATTGATGCTTTTGACATGTGGTGTTGGAGAAGACTCTTGAGAGTCCCTTGGTGTGCAAGGAGATCCAACCAGTCCATTCCGAAGGAGATCAGTCCTGGGTATTTGGAAGGAATGATGCTAAAGCTGAAACTCCAATACTTTGGCCACCTCATGCAAAGAGTTGACTCATTGGAAAAGACTCTGATGCTGGGAGGGATTGGGGGCGGGAGGAGAAGGGTATGACAGAGGATAAGATGGCTGGATGGCGTCACCGACTTGATGGACATGAGTTTGAGTGAACACTGGGAGTTGGTGATGGACAGGGAGGCCTGGCGTGCTGCGATTCATGAGGTCGCAAAGAGTTGGACACGACTGAATGACTGAACCGAACTGAAATATTCCCTTATTACCTTTTTTTTTAACATGTCCCAAATTTTTCAAATACATTTTAAAGCATTTTTAAATTTCATTAGAGTGGGTTTTGTTTCTTTTTTCTGAATAATTTAGCTCATTATTACTGGAAAAAAGAAATTTCATTACTTCTTTATTCTGACCTTTCCCCCTCTTATATTTAATGTTTTCTGTAATCTTATTAATAATAAATATTTCATTTTAAGTATCTCAGTTTTGAGGAGAATTAATTTATGTGCCCATATAGAAGGACTTATTTGATTTTTCAGATTGAACATCTAATATATACATATATACATTAGGGCTATATTTGGCTTCTTAAGTTTGAAACTCCCAAATTTCAGTGTTGAAACCCACATAAAGATTTATATTATATTAAAGGATTAAAAATCTCTGTATTGGTAGAGATGTGATGATGCTGGGATATTAAAACTTGGGCTTTTTCCTTTTTGATACTGTAAATAATAATACTACATAAGATTTATTCATTTTAGGATATGAAGTTTCTGGAGTTCCTGCCATCCTGTGGATTCATTAAAAATAAAACATAAGAAACATGGGAATAGAAAAATGGCAGTAGTAATCTCTGTTCTCATATCCTTTATTCTATAAACATTGGCTTGAACACCTTGTCACATGCCTGTGACAACTTATGAGAGATATTACAAAACAATTTTTTTACAGGGTTCAGTGTAACCCTCGATAAAACAAGACTTCTGTTAGCAAAGAGGAAAGGAAGACTGAAGCTTGGATAGGTGACTGGTTATCTCTGCTACCAATTGTCTGATGAAATTCCCTAAACTGATCTCAGGTAGGGTGAATAAACTTCACCACTTTATAATATATTAATTGTTAACACTTTTAAACAAAATATTGAAAACTATTGTCTACAGAAAGGTTTTTGTGACTTGTTAGATATATGTATTAATCAGTGTCGTTTGTCAGTGAGTTATTAAAATTCCCACTAATGAGTGTATTCATGCACTAACAATTACAGATTAAAGAATTGCAGCATTAGAAAGTGATATTTAAGACTGGAATCTTATAATTATTCTAGTTCCCAACCATACGCTCCAATTTGATATGTCTTGCCTGGACAGGTGATGAGTTAAATTTCACTAGAAACAAATCAAATGCTTCACCTCTGCATTATTCTGGTCTGAACTCTCTCTTTTATATTAATAATAATATTTCCAAAATGCATTATGGAGTCCTAACAATTTAAAAGGTATTATGTGAAAAAACATTATTCTGCAACTGAAAAAGCATAATTGTTGTCTTGACTGTGGTGACATTCTCAACAATGAGGTAATGGTCTGAGTCACCAAATAAGTTGTTCTTTCCTGTTTGCATCATTTATGCTCACTTTAAAAAGAAAATCAATGAGACTCAGAAACATCTTAGAAGTAATATCTGTCTCTTCAACTCCTCCATATTTGTCTTTGATCTATTAGTGCAGTTTGATTGAACGTTAAGTGAGGTACAAAAAATAAATCCACTCAGTAGTTGCAACTCAGAGAAAATAATAAAGCATTCTGGCAGAACTGATCTAACATTTTGAAGTCATTAAAATAAAATCTTTCATGTCTTTGTTTTTCCTCTCAGTTTTACTGAGATATAATTGACATATTACATGTTATAAGTTTAAGGTATATGCTGTGCTATGCTGTGCTGTTCTTAATTGCTTGGTTATGTTTGCCTCTTTGCAACCCCATGGACTATAGCCCACCAGGCTCCTCTGTCCATGGGGATTCTCCAGGCAAGTATACTGGAGTGGGTTGCCATGCCCTCCTCCAGGAGAGCTTCCCAACCCAGGGATTGAATCCAGGTCTCTAGCATTGCAGGCAAATTCTTTGCCATCTGAGCCACCAGAGAAACCCAAGTTTAAGGTATACAACATAATAATTTGCTATATGTATTTATTGTAAAACCATAGCCATAATTTGCTTAGTTAACATCACCCCCTCAATTAGTTAAAATTATCTTCTCTGGTGATGAGAACTATTATCTTAGCAACTGTCAAATGTACAGTACATTATTATTAACTATAGTGACTATATATATATATATCCACACAACTTATTTATCTTATACCTGGAAGTTTCTAACTTTTGAAAACCTTTGCCCATTTTCCCTACTCTCCATTCCTTGCCTCTAGCAAACACCTATCTGTTTTCTTTCTAAGAGTTTGTAGTTTTTAAATTCTACATATAAGTGAGATCATATGGTACTTGTGTTTTTCTGACTTGTTTCACTTCATTTAATGCCCTTAGGGTTTATCCATATTGTGACCAATGGCAGGTCTTTCTGGTTTTCTGTGGCTGAATAATGTTCAACTGTGTGTGTTCATGCGTCTGTATATGTCAAATTTTGTTTATTCATCCATGATGAGCACCTACATTGTTTCCATGTCTTGACTATTGTAAATAATGCTGTATCCTGCATTGAACCTAGACTGGTGATTCATTTCTTATATGATATTATACATGTTTCAATGCCACTTGGGGCTTTTGCACTGGGATGACCCAGAGGGATGGTATGGGGAGGGAGGTGGGAGTGGGGTTCAGGATTGGGAACACGTGTACACCCATGGCAGATTCATGTTGAAGTATGGCAAAACCAATACAACATTGTAAAGTAAAAAAAATAATAAATAAATTAAAAATAAATAAATAAATAATAAAAAATTTTTTAAAAAGAAAAAAAAAAATAATGCTGTAGTGAACATGGAAGTACAGTCTGGTCTCCAACATAGAGATTTCATTTCCTTTAGATATATACCTAAAACTAGAATGTTTGGATAATATGATAGTTCTACTTTTAATTTTTTGAGGAACCTCTTTAGGATTCTCCATAATGGCTACATTAATTAACTCATATGCCCACCAACATTGTTCAGGGGTTACCTTTTCTCCACATTCTCACCAACACTTGTTATCACTTGTCTTTTTGATAGTAACCATTCTAAAATGTGTGAGGTAATAACTCATTGTGGTTTTGATTTGCTGAAGGCAACGGAATGAAACAGCAACACAGCAAAATGGCTGAGAAATCTTCACTGCTAGCTTGCAGCTGCTTTATTTTATATCTTTTGTACAACAATCACAAAGGCAAGTTGCCAAGCATCATGATTTAGCAAATATATAATGCGCAGGCACGGGGCGAAATGACCTTTTCCCTAACTTGTTTACATTAACTAAGACATACTTCAAAGACTTCCTTATCAACTTCGTTTGCCACAGGACTGTTCCTTTTGAGGAATCAGAGGAACATCCTTGTATGCAGGCAATGTTTCTTTTTTACCAGGGCCAAACTAAGGACTTTTGGCCAAACATCTTGCTTGCAAGAATGTTTAACCCTGGTCGGGAGCCTTGTTTGCAAGCGACTTCCTGACCTCCCTTATATTTTGTTCCCTACAATTTGCATTTTCCTAATGATCAGTGATGTAGACAAACCTTTATGTTCTTGTTGCCCATTTTAGTATCTTCTTTAAAAAATCTTTTTGTGATTTTTGCCCATTTAAAAATTGGATTATTTGTTTGCTTGCTTGTTTTTGCTGTGAATTGTTTGGTTTTCTTATATGTTTTGAATATTAATCCCTTATAAGATATGTGTTATGCAAATATTTTTTCCCATGCCATATGTTGCCTTTTCATTTTTTGGACCGTTTCTTTTGCTGTGCTAAGAATTCATGTTTTCTGTATGAGATGTATTAAAACACTGAAACATGTTAAAATTCCCTTGCAATATAACTGTAATCCAAGTTTGGTGATTGCCACTTCTGAGCTTCACAAACTGGAAGATGCTATCAGATATTGACACACCATTGAAAATAATAAGATGAAGTAATTTAATAACAGAAGACATTAGGAAATATACAAACTTGAATAAATAAGACTAGGCCAGTACTACAGGAGGTAGTAATGCTACTTTTGTGGGGAATCTCAAATCAGAACTATAGGTGTGCATTAAAGAAGCCATGAGATGAGAAAGCAATGAGATATCTCTAAACCCTTTTGACCGTTATATTAACTTTGAATTGACAGTCTGCATATGTGTACCTAGCTTGGGGTTTGTGATCTTAAAGGAAATAGCAGAAGATAGCACATATTTGATTCAGTGGACCTGGATTATTTTTTCAAAAAGCATGTTCATTTCTTTGAATTTAATAAGCCCACAGTGGGGTCTATTTATTTGATAATTGATATATCAGTTTGGTTTTATTTTCTTTTTCAAATAAACTGTTTCAAAAAAGAACAATCTAAGATATTTAAAAATTAGAAAATAAAATTTAAAAAAATATGCAACTTTAGTTTTTCTCTTGAGTAAAGGGTTGATTTTCAGTGATAATTCCTATGTAACTGTGAATCCTACCCAGAAAGCACATGCTCTCTGTATCTAACCTCAGTGGGGCTAAATCATTCTAAGACTGTGTAAGTTGACCAGGCATAGTGAACTCTGCTTATATTCAGTCCATGCAGTGTCTCTATGTGTAATATCCCAGTATAGTGAATCAAGAAAGTGATCATCAAAAATATTAAGTAGCTTAATTATTGTCACATGGCTGGTAATTGTCAGAATCTGAACTCAAACATAATCTGAATGTGTCTAGAGTTCATATTTTTATTCTAGATTAAAAAATAAAAAGTCATGTAGTAGCCAAATATAATTTGTTTTAATTATCATTATCATAATTATGGTCAAAATCCGTTTATGTATAAAAACACAGAGAGAGGGAGAAGGAGAAGAGATGGGAGGAAGAGAGAGAGTCCATTATAATTAAACACAATTTTATTGTTTGACCTAGTCCTCATAACACCTGAATCAATAAATTTCTTACCTTATATATAAAACTTGGCATCGAGTGATAGCTTCAAAGGACAAAAAGGTTAAACATGTGGGAAATTATTCTGTAGGCATATATAATAATCTCAAAAAGTCTGAAAACCATTGTAATAATAGCTTCTTGATACTTTGAACTATGTCACACTTCACCACATATTACTGAAAGATTAAGCACTGTTTTGAATCTTTTTCAGACACATTTTAATTATTATTTATTTTTATGATTCTTAAAGTTATTATTTATTTATTTTTTATTTTTTTACTTTACAATATTGTATTGCTTTTGCCATACTTCAACATGAATCCACCAATACTTAGATCTACTCTGTATTTTAGTTGAATACACACACACTATATGAAACTTATTATATAGGTATACAATTTATGGGTTTCCTTGGTGGCTCAGTGGTAAAGAATTTGCCTGCCAATGAAGGAGCCATAAGTGACACAGGCTTGATCCCTGGGTCAGGAAGATCTCTTGGAGAAGGAAATGGCAACCCATTCTAGTATTATTGCTGGGAAATCCACAGGACAGAGGAACCTGCTGGGCTATAGTCCATAGGGTTGCAAAAGAGCCAGACACAACTTAGCTACTAAACAACAACAGCAATACAATTTATATGTGTATATTTATCACTCTTCACCTTTAAAATGGATCTTGTAATAGTACTTAACACAGATCTTACAATGCAAAACTGAGTAAATATGTGTGAAAAAAACATAAACCAAAGCAAAGCACATAGAGTACTTACATTAGTGGATCAGTTCAGTTCAGTCGCTCAGTCAAAAGATAGTATCATTGTAATGATGATGATAATGTTATGATAGCATGTGTATTAGCAGCAACCTACAAAGGTCCGTCTAGTCAAGGCTATGGTTTCTCCAGTGGTCATGTATGGATGTGAAAGTTGGACTGTGAAGAAAGCTGAGCACTGAAGAATTGATGCTTTTGAGCTGTGGTGTTGGAGAAGACTCTTGAGAATCCCTTGGACTGCATGGAGATGCAACTGGTCCATTCTGAAGATCAGCCCTGGGATTTCTTTGGAAGGAATGATGCTAAAGCTGAAACTCCAGTACTTTGGCCACCTCATGCGAAGAGTTGACTCATTGGAAAAGACTCTGATGCTGGGAGGGATTGGGGGCAAGAGGAGAAGGGGACGACAGAGCATGAGATGGCTGGGTGGCATCACTGACTCAATGGACATGAGTCTGAGTGAACTCCAGGAGTTGGTGATGGACAGGGAGGCCTGACATGCTGTGATTCATGGGGTTGCAAAGAGTTGGACAAGATTGAGCAACTGAACTGAACTGAACTGAATGTGGAGAATAGTTTGAAATGGGTAAATATGGAATCGAGGAGAAAACTTAGGAGGTACTGCAGTAATCCACATAATGTGTATTGTCCAAATAAAATTAGGAACTTCTGGGAAGAAGTGGATGCCCGAGGTGATATCAAGAGAGACCACAGAGACAGAATTGTGGTGGAGAGAACACAGAGAATTATCTGTGAGACACTTAGGGTAGAGGATTATTAATAGATGAGCTAGGAAAGAGAAGCCATGCTACTATCTGGTATGGTGTAGTTCACGGTCTACAGATTTAGTGGAATCTGGAGAAGAAACTGGGCTTCCCAGGTGCCTCAGTGGTAAAGAATGTCTGCCAATACAGGCGACATAGGAGACACAAGTTTGATCCCTGAGTCAGGAAGACCCCCCTGAAGAATGAAATGGCAACCCACTCCAGTATTCTTGCCTGGGAAATCCTGTGGGCGGAGGAGCCTGGTGGGTGGAGTCACAAAAGTGTTAGAAATAACTTCGTGACTGAGCATGCATGTATGGAGTAGAAACTACTAACCCCAGCCATGTAGATGGGCTGCATGTGAAGGAATTTGATAAAAAACAGACAAACAAACAAACTTGTATTTCATTTGATCAATTCGGTCTCTATGGCACTCAATTTCATATTGTATTATAAGTTTTAAGACCTGAAGTCACCCTATACTGGTGAAGAGAAAAGTCTAATATCTGTTTAATCTATTGTCTTTTTTGTGCTCTGAAAAGATTGAATTAATTTTATAGTTATTATACCAAAGGAGATCCAGTCTTGATGCAAAAACAAAATGAAATCTCAGTCACAACAGTTTGTTCCTCACAACCTTTTGCTTTCCAAAATAATTTTTTAATCAACTTGCTGTTCAGTGGTCTAATTTACAACACAATCCTCTCTCTTTGCACATTTACTTTTGCACAGTTTATTCAGTTATACTTGACTGCCTTTGCTCATTTAAACCTGTTTTTCTTAAGAATTATGACATGCAGCCTTGTCCTATTTGCTACATGGTTTTATTTGCATACTTATTTTTCTTTGCTGTTGAAATTATGCAAGCTGTTTGATATATAGAATAGTATAAAGAGACAGGTATAGATAAAAAAAAAGTATAGATAAAAAAACCCTCAAAACTTCTCAATCAACTGTTTAAATATGATAAAGAACATTTATTAATAGTATTTAATCTCCATGTATGCAGTTCATGCTTTTCTTATCTTAAAGGATACTTAAGACAATCTGACTAAAGTCTTATTAATACCTGTGTTTCTGCATTCCTAGCATAGAAATTTATTCAGGAATGAAATTTACTGTATACTTTTGAGTTAAATGTAAGAATACTCATGTAAAGGAGGATAGTAATGAAAAAAATGCACTGTATTTTCAGTTCAGTCACTCAGTCATGTCCGACTCTTTGTGACACCATGAACCGCAGCATGCCAGGCCTCCCTGTCCATCACCAACTCCTGGAGTTTACCCAAACTCATGTCCATTGAGTTGGTGATGCCATCCGATATATTTTTTTTAACTTTTATTTTTACTTTATTTTACTTTACAATACTGTATTGGTTTTGCCATACATTGACACGAATCTACCACATGTGTACATGAGTTTCCAATCCTGAACCCCCCTCCCACCTCCCACCCCATATCATCTCTCTGGATCATCCCCGTGCACCAGCCCCAAGCATCCTGTATCCTGCATCGAACATAGACTGGCGATTCATTTCTTACATGATAGTATACATGTTTCAATGCCATTCTCCCACATCATCCCACCCTCTCCCTCTCCCTCAGAGTCCAAAAGTCCGTTCTATACATCAGTGTCTCTTTTGCTGTCTGGCATACAGGTTTATCATTACCATCTTTCTAAATTCCATATATATGTGTTAGTATACTATATTGATGTTTTTCTTTTTGGCTTACTTCACTCTGTATAATCGGCTCCAGTTTCATCCATCTCATTAGAACTGATTCAAATGTATTCTTTTTAATGGCTGAGTAATACTCCATTGTGTATATGTACCACAGCTTTCTTATCCATTCATCTACTGATGGACATCTAGGTTGCTTCCATGTCCTGGCTATTACAAACAGTGCTGCAATGAACATCTGGGTACATGTGTCTCTTTCAGTTCTGGTTTCCTCAGTGTGTATGCCCAGCAGTGGGATTGCTGGGTCATAAGGCAGTTCTATTTGCAATTTTTTAAGGAATCTCCACACTGTTCTCCATAATGGCCGATATTTTTTTAATATAAATTTATTTATTTTAATTGGAGGTTCAGTTCAGTTCAGTTCAGTTCAGTCGCTCAGTCGTGTCCGACTCTTTGCGACCCCATGAATCGCAGCACGCCAGGCCTCCCTGTTCATCACCATCTCTCGGAGTTCACTCAGACTCACATCCATCGAGTCAGTGATGCCATCCAGCCATCTCATCCTCGGTCGTCCCCTTCTCCTCCTGCCCCCAATCCCTCCCAGCATCAGAGTCTTTTCCAATGAGTCAACTCTTCGCATGAGGTGGCCAAAGTACTGATGCATATCTGAGGTTATTGATATTTCTCCCGGCAATCTTGATTCCAGCTTGTGTTTCTTCCAGTCCAGCGTTTCTCATGATGTACTCTGCATACAAGTTAAATAAGCAGGGTGACAATTGGAGGTTACTTTATAATATTGTATTAAAATGATGTGTAGTTTTGATTTTGAAATTTAAGTACTGTGTACAAAATGTTATATGTGCTGCATGTTCAGTTGCTCACTTGTGTCTGACTCTTTGCAACCCCATGGACTTTGGCTTGCCAGGGTTCTCTTTCCATGGGATTTTACAGACAAGAATACTGGAGTGGGTTGCCAGCTCTTCTAGGGGACCTTCCCAGCCAGGGATTTAACCCATGTCTCCTGTGTCTCTGGCACTGGCAAGTGGATTCTTTACCAGTGAGACACCTGGTAAGCTCCCACAACATGTTATACACTGACTTTCTAATGCTAGTAAAGAATTTAGTAATAGCACCCCAGTGACAGTGAGATGAAAGTACCTAAGCAATTGATGGAAATAATTCTACCATCTTCATTTAAAGTTTTAAACCACATTGTGCTTTTAAAAGGGGCGGATAAAGATGTTAAGTAGTATAAATGAACTTATCAGAAAAAGTAAATTTAGGGAACGGAAAAAAGGAGATAAGGGAATGGTATGTTACTAAAAAATACTTATAATGAAATATTACATTACTTTAATGAACTTACATATTTTGTCTAATGGTGAGTAGATAATGATTAATAAATATTACAATTCACCAACTTAGATGGACTGGTCTCTTTAGGATCAATAACCTCAGGAAACTAGGTATATAGAAACAATATCCTGTGTTGGGATATGCTCGGAATTACTGGTCCTGTTGTATTTTTGTTTGATTGTCATTTGAGACATGGCACTCTTTCCATTTCTACAAGTTCATGTTATTCTTTTTTTTTTTTCTTCTTCCTTCTTTTTTTCCCCTCCTGGGGTTTTTCTTTATTTACAGTGAACAGACACTGTAAAGGGAAAATGTACAAGCTTGTAGCTGTTATAATATTCTCACCTCCCACAATGCATGGATGCATTTTTCTTTTTGCTTTAGTTTAAAATAAAAATTTATAATGCCAACAGCAGTATTGATTAAGAATAATGAAATCAGCTTAAGGGTATGAAAATTAATCACATATAATCATTCATTCTAAAAATAGTCCTAAACTACTCTTACAACAAATTTCTTCAGAAATGCCATATCTTATATTAGGACCTAGGTTTTATTTCTTAAAAATTTAAAAACATCTATTTATAAAATTAGTACGTTTACATATATTCAGTTCATTTCAGTCACTCAATCGTGTCTGACTCTTTGCAATCCCATGTACCACAGCATGCCAGGCTTCCCTGTCTGTCACCAACTCCCTGAGTCAACCTAAACCCATGTCCATTGAGTCGGTGATGCCATCCAACCATCTCATCCTCTGTTGTCCCCTTCTCCTCCTGCCCTCAATCTTTCCCAGCCTCAGGGTCTTTTCAAATGAGTCAACTCTTTGCATGAGGTAGTCAAAGTATTGGAGTTTCAGTTTCAATATCAGTCCTTCCAATGAACACCCAGGACTGATCTCCTTTAGGATGGAATGGTTGGATCTCCTTGCAGTCCAAGGGACTCTCAAGAGTCTTCTCCAACACCACAGTTCAAAAGCATCAATTCTTCTGTGCTCAGCTTTCTTTATAGTCCAACTCTCACATCCATACATGACCACTAGAAAAACCATAGCCTTGACTAGACAGACCTTTGTTGACAAAGTAATGTCTCTGCTTTTTAATATGTTGTCTAGAAATATATTAAATATTTATGTAATTTAATAATTATTAATAATAACTGCAGTCTCTTTCCTTGCTCTCATCACTACTCCTAAGATAAGCTGGCTTTAACAATTTTAAGCTAGGTATTTCTTCTGATATTTCTGACTGCAGAATATGGTACAGTATGTTTATAAGGAAGTGTCTATTGATTATTCTGTGAAATTTGTGGAATTTTACTACCCTGTTCTCACTTTGCTTTCCTCACTTTCTTTAAAGTGGTATAAAACATTATTTGGCTAAATTGGGGGACATTATTTTTCATTCTAAAAACAAAATGATGAAACAAATTTATATCATTTCTACAATAAATTTTTACTTTTTGTGTTTCATAGACAGTGATCACCTTAATTTTTCTTTATTATTATTTTTTTTTATTAATTTAAGGGCTCAATAGATCTGTGAAATGCCTGATGACATCTCCATTCTTAAGACACTTACAAAAATCTATTTATTCTATTTTTCCTGGCAACCTCCCATGCATCTAGCCCAGCTTATTCTCCTCAGGGTCTATTGATTGCTGTCTAGACATGGCACATAATTCTAATGCTGTAATATCTCTTCCCCATGTGTACCATTTCCTTTTATTCTTATGTTACTTCGCCAATGCATACCTTCCATAGTGGAGAAAGAAAAACAGAAAGAAACAAAAAGTGAGATATTTCTACCTTCATAGCTTGGCAATCAACCTGCGCAAGTTGAAAAAAAAAAATCATCAGAAATGTGAAGGCTTAATATGCTATTTTCTTAAGATCAATTACTGCTCTTGAGAAGCTTGGAATTATACTGTCTTGCTTAGAATTGGACTCAATTAAAATGTATACAATGATAATTTGAAATTAATTTCATCTCAAGATTTTTTTATTTACAATTAAATTCTGTTAAAACATTAGGAATCCCTTCAGCTATAAAGCTCTTCAATTGGGCTTCCCTGATAACTCAGTTGGTATAGAATCTGCCTGCAATGCAGGAGACCCCAGTTTGATTCCTGGGTCAGGAAGATATGCTGGAGAAGGGATAGGCTACCCACTCCAGTATTCTTGGGCTTCCCTTGTGGTTCAGCTGGTAAAGAATCTGCCTGAAATGCAGGAGACCAGGGTTTGATCCCTGGGTTGGGAAAATCCCCTGAAGAAGGGAAAGGCTACCCACTCTGGTATTCTGGCCTAGAGAATTCCATGGACTGTATAGTCCATGGGGTCGCAAAGAGTGGGACAAGACTCAGCAACTTTCACTTTCTTTTAGTTATAAATATCATGAAAACAAACCAACACTGGTTTAAATGCATTTATGATTCTTAAGAAAAGTCAGATTTAAAGAGATCAGAACCGAATAAAATAATAGATAATTTAGCTAGAAGATGATGATGATGACCTTTGTTCTGTTCACCTTATCATGTTGATTTTTCATTTTCCTATTTTTACCTACATGGGCATCAGGTGACTGCTCCATTTTCTAATGTCAAAGTCCAGGTCACAGCAGAAATGGTGGAAATAGCTCTCCACTTGTTCATTATCTTGTCTCATTTACTAACGCCCAAAGTTACATTTTATTTTAGAAGCTCCCTGATTTCTATTCATTAAAATTCAGTCAAATGTCTATAGTACAGAGAGGCTGAGGAGAAAAACAGCTGACATTTTCAGCTTCTATTATAGTTGGCAAAGGAAAAGTGGATTGTGTTTTTTTTCTCTTTGGTCAACCAAACACTTATGCTTTAATTCCTATATCTGGTTATTTGAATCTATAATCAAAGTAAATACAAAATGATTATAAGCAAGTTTCAGAAGAAAATATAACTTCATTTTCTCTCTGCCATAATGCCAACTGGAATTGTGCAGCATTTCATCAAAGATACATGTAATGGAATTCAAATAGCCCAAGACTATTCCCTTCCAATTCCTTCAGTCAGTCTTTCAGTTCAGTATTTCATAATTTCTATAAACTCACAAGTTTTCAGAAACTGGGAATTAATGTATTCTGGATTTTCCTCTTACCTCCCTTTCCTCCCATATACACAAATCTGTTACCATCTACAGGTAAATGCCTCAGTAAATGGCATCACAATCTATCCAGTTTCTTATACCAGAAGCTTGAGCACCATTCTTAAAATCATCCTTTTCCTTGAGTTGCATTCATTCAATATCAGTTTTTATGGATTTATCTTTAAAAATGAACACATAAATGAGAATCTCTTAGCAGGATGTTCACTGGGATGTAGAGGCCCCAGGACTAAACCAACAGAGCAAGAACTTGAAGGATAAAGATGGTGTCACTAAAAGTGATCCAGAGCATCGCTTTTAATAAAATCACTTGGAGAACTGTAAATAGTAACGTCAGCAACAAGAATATTGTTGCACTAAAGTGACATATGTAAGCCATGATAAAGGTGGGAAGTAAGAAGGCATCTTTAGGAGTCCATTCTCATATCAATGTTGTACAGTAATATCTTTCAAAACAAACACCTACTTGTCTAGGGACTGTGTTAAGCATTAGAGAGCTAAACAAACTCTTGATAACTATTTCTTATCCTAAGGTAAAGATATAGGCAATTAGTTTTGACAAGAAAAAAAGTGTACTTTTTAAAGGTTAATATGTATGGAAAAAATAGTCTTCAGAAACTGTAGGATGTTAGGAGAAACTCAAGATATTCTAGATGATTGATTTTTACTCAGCTTGTTCGGTATGGCAATACAACAGCTTATATAAATTGGATATTTTAGAAAAATTTGCTGAATATTATTCCTTTGTAACACAGTATAGCATAATCTTAGGACTGTTAGTGATATTAACATTGTTAATGAAAGTATGCTAAGAAGATACTGTGGAATATTTGCATATATCTGAATCTGCTAATTCATATAAACATTGCCTTATTTTTGAATTTTTCTACTTGAAGAAACTAGACAGGCCATTGACTGAACTGTTGGATAACAGATCAATAAATTCCACATGAGTATGACCTTGGGAAAAGTTCCACAGTGTTCACAAAGAATGATATAAATCACTTTTTACCACATTTCTGTAGCTGTGAAATATAAACTTATCATAATAATCAAACTTCTGTCCATTAGAAATGGGTCCTCCAACTATTTTCACAGCTTTATGGATAATCATGTGACAGGCCAATACCTTTCTATTTAGAAATTAAATTTAAAAAATAACTGTGGTTTTATGATTTTAACATATTTTGGGGATTGAAAATAATATAAAGTTTCCAAGGAGACATTTTTGAAAAGATATTCACAGGATAAAGAGTCTTGTGAAAAACCTTCAAATAGATTGCTAATGAACAATTTATTATACCTGAAAAATCTATACTTGATCAATAATGTTTTTTTTCAAACACATTTGTAAGAGTTGATCAGTGCTTTAGTTAGATCACTAAAATTTAATATGCCAAATAAAATATAAAACTATTCCTCTGTAAGTAAGAGTTAAAGTTCCATTTATCATAGAAAATTAAAAAAAAAAAAAACACACTAGCAATATTAACATATTGTGTGTGCTCAGTTGCTTCAGTCATGTCTGACTCTGTGATCCAATAGACCTTAGTCTGACAGGCTCCTTTGTCCAAGGGGTTTTCCCTGTAAGATTGCTGGTGTGGGTTGTCATGTCCTCCTCCAGGGGATCTTCCTGATCCAGGGATCATATCTGCCTCTCCTGAACTGTCAGGCCGATTCTTTACAACCATCACTGAACCATATGGAAGCCTTACTGGCAATATTAACATTAAGATATAATCCAGCATAAAGTATTGAAGATTAAGAGATAACTTTAACCGATTATGAAATAAATAGTTTGGTATAGAATTTCCTGGGCAATACATTAATGACGTTTTAAACATTATAATAGAATTTTGATTTTACCACAAAAGTATTCTTCACAAGGTGTTAAAGATACAAATCAAATAATGAGCTACCAAATTGCAAAAAAAAAAATATATATATATATATATATATACCCACTGGGGTGGTGGTAACTTTAAAAACAAGCTCTCAGAAAAGGAAATAAGTAAAACGCTTTTAAAAGCACTTTATGCTGACTCCACTTCACTGCACATAATTCATTTGTGTTGAGACATACTTAAAAATTATAAATAAAGCACATGTTTATCAAAGTTCAGTAAGGAAATAAGTACTTACAAAATCGTTGCAAATGCTAGAGAAATGGAAGTCAAGAAAGGATATCATGAACAAATTAGAAAGCTTTAGGTGACAACTGATGAGCCCAGAGCTATCTACATATCTGAAGCTGGAGAATGAGAATGGAACATGAAGAGTCTGAGGAAGATGAGGTTATCCAGGGGTATTATGCTACCATTGTCTTCCAAATCTCACTTAAATAATTCTTAATAGTGGGATCTAAAGCAGAACTCTATGGAAAGTGCTTGCAACACATAGATTCCACAGTCTTTCTATCACTTGAATACAGCTGGGGATAGTGAAAGGGCTGAGAACGTGCTGCATGACAGAAGGCCATAACAAATACAAAACCCAATCATTTTTACCATCACTAAGTTAAGAAAGTTGAGCATTGAAGAACTGCTGCTTTTAAACTGTGGTGTTGGAGAAGACTCTTGAGAGACCCTTGGACTGCAAGGAGATCCAACCAGTCCATTCTGAAGGAGATCAGTCCTGGGTGTTCTTCGGAAGGAATGATGCTAAAGCTGAAACTCCAGTACTTTGGCCACCTCATGTGAAGAGTTGACTCACTGGAAAATACTCTGATGCTGGGAGGGATTGGGGGCAGGAGAAGAAGGGGACGACCGAGGATGAGATGGATGGATCATATCACTGACCCGATGGACGTGAGTCTGAGTGAACTCCGGGAGTTGGTGATGAACAGGGAGGCCTGGCATGCTACGATTCATGGGGTCGCACAGAGTCGGACACGACTGAGCGACTGAACTGACTGAAATGAACTGAAGATATTACATGACTTAAACATCTGCTGCAGTATATCAGATCTTACAAAACTAATTATTTCTAAAATTCTAAATTTCCCTATAAGATAACTTTTTTATGTTTGGGATTACAAGAGAATGCAGAGTAGCAAAACAAGTAAGCTAAAATAGGATGAAAATGTATACATATTCTTAAAATATATTCTTTAATATGTATCCTTAAAATATGTAGCTTCTTAAAATCATAACTCTAATTTCATAATGCCATGAATCTCAGACTTGAGGTAAGATCCATGTGTAGGAAAGTATAGTACTTAAGCTGGGCTCTAGAAGTATGAATTGTATCCTAGTTTTTAGCTTTATTGAGGGATAGTTGACAAACCATATTTTAATATATTTAAAGTATACAACCTGATGATTTCAGATACATATGCATTGTGGAAAGATTCCCCCCATACAGAGGTCCCCAGTCTTCCATGAAACTGGTCTCCAGGGACCTTTTTTCCATGGACTGGATTGAGGGGATATTTTCACAATGATTCAAGTGCATCACATTCATTGTGTACTTAATTTCTAATATTATTACATCAGCTCCACCTCAGATCATCAGGCCTTCAATCTAAGAGTTTGGGGACCTGAAAAATATATCTGTCACCTCACATTTTAAACATTCTTTTGTGTGTGTGAGAATAATTAAATTTTACTCTCTTAACAGATTTCAAGTATATATAATACAGTAATATCAATGAAAGTCACCATGTTATAATTAGACACACAGACCTTATTCATTTTATTAATGAAAGTTTGTAACTTTTAACCAACTTCTCCTTTTTTCTTAGACACTACTTCTGGTAATCACCATTCTACTTTCTGTTTCTGTGGGTGTGACCTTTTTTTCTGTTTGTTTTAAGGTTCCACATGTATACAATACTTACAATATTTGCTTCTCTATGTCATTTAACCTAATGTTCTCCAGGTTCCCCACATTATAAAGTGCACAGTTGCTTTATTTTTAAGGATAATACTCTGTTGTACATGTGTGCCACATATTTCAGATCCATTCATCTATTGATGAATGCTTGGCTTATTTCCTTGTCTTGGGTACTGGGGAAAATGCTGTAATGAACAAAGGAGTCAGATATGACTTCAAGGTAGTGATTTGTTTCTTTTGAATATAAACACAGAAGTAGCTCATTATTAAATTCATCATGAGCCTTTCAGGCCACATGATCACCTGATTCCTTGCCTTCTCAGGAGGATGTTCAATGGAAGAATACCATTGGATGTTTTTGGAGGATTCTTTAGCCTAAAATATTGGCTCTGTTTTGTCAAAGTGATGGAAACATTTTTCTAGTGAATTTTTGTTGATAGGTTATAATATATTACAAGTATACAGTGGCTTTTGAGTAAATATTTTTTTATTGCATGACTCTAACATATCACCATGATTTTTACTATTTTGAAAAGATAAAAGTATTATGATATACTTTTGATAAACTCCTCTATGAGAATTACATTTTTATGAAAATTTCACTCACTCCCAAATAGTATGAAACATGCCTCACTTTTATCAAGCCAGTCTGGAGATCTTCAACTTTCTAAAACTCTGGAAAATTCTTAAAGAGATGGAAATGCAAGACTACCTGACCTGCCTCTTGAGAAATCTGTATGCAGGTCAGGAAGCAATAGTTAGAACTGGACATGGAACAATTGTCACCCTGCTTATTTAACTTATATGCAGAGTAAATCATGAGAAATGCTGAGCTGGAAGAGGCACAAACTGGAATCAAGATTGCCAAGAGAATTATCAATAACCTCAGATATACAGATGACACCACGCTTACGGCAGAAAGTGAAGAACTAATGAGCCTCTTGATGAAAGTGAAAGAGGAGAGTGAACAAGTTGACTTAAAGCTCAACATTCATAAAACTAAGAGCATGGCATTTGGTCCCATCACTTCATGGCAAATAGATGGGGAAATAGTGGAATCAGTGGCAGACTTTATTTTTCTGGGCTCCAAAATCACCTCAGATTGTTATTGCAGCCATGAAGTTAAAAGACGCTTACTCCTTGGAAGGAAAGTTATGACCAACGTAGACAGCATATTAAAAAGCAGAGACATTACTTTGTCAACAAAGGTCTGTCTAGTCAAGGCTATGGGTTTTCCAGTAGTCATGTATGGTTGTGAGAGTTGGACTATAAAAAAAGTAAGTGCAGAAGAATTGATGCTTTGAACTGTTGTGTTGGAGAATACTCTTGAGAGTCCCTTGGACTGCAAAGAGATCCAACCAGTCCATCCTAGAGGAGATCAATCCTATGTGTTCATTGGAACGACTGATGTTGAAGCTGAAACTCCAATACTTTGGCCACCTGATGCAAAGAGCTGACTCATTTGAAAGACCATGAAGCTAGGAAAGATTTAGGGCAGGAGGAGAAGGGGACGACAGAGGATGAGAGGATTGAATGCCATCACCGACTAAATGAACATGAGTTTGGGTAAACTCTGGGAGTTGGTGATGGACAAGGAGGCCTGGCGTGCTGCGGTTCATGGGGTAGCAAAGAGCTGGGCATGACTGAGCAACTGAACTGACTGAATTAAGTTTAAATTGGTGGATGAAACTGGAGCCTATTATACAGAGTGAAGTAAGCCAGAAAGAAAAACACCAATACAGTATACTAGCGCATATATATGGAATTTAGAAAGATGGTAACAATAGCCGTGTATGCGAGACAGCAAAAGAGACACTGATGTATAGAACAGTCTTTTGGACTCTGTGGGAGAGGGAAAGAGTGGAATGATTTGGGAGAATGGCATTGAAACATGTAATATCATATATGAAATGAATCGCCAGTACAGGTTCGATGCATGATACTGGATGCTTGGGGCTGATGCACTGAGACAACCCAGAGGGATGGCATGGGGAGGGAGGAGGAAGGGGGGTTCAGGATGGGGAACACATGCATACCTGTGGAGGATTCATGTTGATGTATGGCAAAGTCAATACAGTATTGTAAAGTAATCAACCTCCAATAAAATAAATTTATACTAACAAAAAAGAAAATAAAAATTTCACATAACTATCTGATACAAATTATAAGCCTAAATTGTGCATATAGCATAAAAATAAATTTGCATAAAAAATATCTCTTAATGAAATGCCAACATTTGAACTATAAAGTGATTAACAGAAAGTCTTCAATGCCTCAGTATGAAATGACAGCTCTTTCAGTTCCTAAGCCCTGTGGAGTTTACCACAAAATGGGCAGAAGGAGCAGCTCAAGTGTGCAGTTTTACATTATTGTGGGAAATAGATGCCTATCACACTAGTCCTTAGTTTTTATTCAAGTCTCTATTTTATATTGAAAGTGTATTTTGTTGACTTCAAGAAAGGACATTTATATTGATTCTTTTTCCTTTGTCAGAAATTTTATACCTAGTAGGGAAATTTTGAAGGTACCAGGTGAAGACACTATGTATTGAACTGGACACTAATTTTAGATGCAAGAACAGTTGTGCCAGCAGGTAAGTCATTTGGGCCAAATATCACCAGTCTTGGTGAGCATCAACAACCCAACTTTAGGATCTCAAGATGCATAAATAATCATTACAAGTGAAAATACAGAAAGTGTGTGCCAAGAGAATGTTTATTTCCCTAGTGTTGTAGATTGTGCCACTTGTCTCTGAATATTAGTCAAGAGAGCCTCATCTCTGTCTGCCACTCTCACCTCTCATGTCAGTAGTTACATCACTGTCTCACTAGAACTTATAATCCTGAAAACACACAATGATAACTGACTTGAAGCCTCAAACATTACAGATGGATGGCTGGGCAATCTACTTTCTTCAAAGATTTGAATTCCATTTATTTAACTGCACCTAGAGAGAAAACACACACACACTTGATCTTAGCCAAAAGCCTGAGAAGCAATGAGGAAATAGATGGGGAAACAGTGGAAACAGTATCGGACTTTATTTTTTGGGGCTCCAAAATCACTGCAGATGGTGATTGCAGCCATGAAATTAAAAGACACTTACTCCTTGGAAGAAAAGTTATGTCCAACCTAGATAGCATATTCAAAAGCAGAGATATTACTTTGCCGACTAAGGTCTGCCTAGTCAAGGCTATGGTTTTTCCTGTGGTCATGTATGGATGTGAGAGTTGGACAGTGAAGAAAACTGAGCACCGAAGAATTGATGCTTTTGAACTGTGGTGTTGGAGAAGACTCTTGAGAGTCCCTTGGACTGCAAGGAGATCCAACCAGTCCATTCTGAAGGAGACCAGCCCTGGGATTTCTTTGGAAGGAATGATGCTAAAGCTGAAACTCCAGTACTTTGGCCACCTCATGCAAAGAGTTGACTCATTGGAAAAGGCTCTCATGCTGGGATGGATTGAGGCAGGAGAAGAAGGGGACAACAGAGGATGAGATGGCTGGATGGCATCACTGACTCAATGGGCGTGAGTCTGAGTGAACTCCGGGAGTTGGTGATGGACAGGGAGGCCTGGCGTGCTGCGATTCATGGGGTCGCAAAGAGTCGGACACGACTGAGTGACTGAACTGAACTGAACTGAGAGAAAAAAAATCTGCTTCTAATTATCCAACAATTAAAAATACATGATACACATCAGAGTAGATCCATTCTAGTTTTATAAGCATCAGAATTATATTTTTAAATTTAGACACAGTATCCCTATTATGAATAAAATAGCTTAATATTAACATAAAAAACACAAGAAGATATTTAACAGGGCAGTATAAATAATAACAGAAAACTACATAAAATCTAAATGTATGAGACAGGTAAATGCATCTATTATTCTGGCATAACAGCTCAGTGAAAGGGCTCAGCAATACAGTACTATGAAAACTAAAATATTACACATTGCTTTTACAGTTCTAAATAAGCAAAAAGTATTAATTTCATCTGTCTTTCAAATTATATCATCTTACATATGCATATAGTCACATTTTTGTATTACATATAGGTGAACACGAGTATAGTAATTTCAAAGGTCTCTGTATACCTTTTATTATATCACTTCTTTCCCTAATGGAAAGTATTATTAATAATATAAAAATGTTTTCTCAAAGTGTTTGATAAAGGAACCAAGTAGACTCATTGGTATTATAATGTACCATTAATTATGATCAAGTTATTATTGATGGTTAAGTTACATATGTTTAAAGTACTCAGGTTGGTTAAAATGCAGCATCTGAAATAGCTCCTTCATAAAAAGAAACCCAACATTGACCACAAAGTTACCCAGTGGATCCAGGGTAATTCGAAGGGGAGACGGAATCAGCGTCCTAGGAAAAAGCTATTTAATTAGAAGTATAAAGAGAGATTAGAAAGGAATAGTGTAGTAGGAAAATTAGGGGAGAAAAAGTGGCTGAATAACTTGGTTTATGTGGGATACCAATAAAGCTTCAAGACAAGAAGCTTGCACCACCTACGTAGGCCACAGGCGTCTCTTCATTCTCCCAAAGGAGAGGAGGCACAGAGGACCCCCCGGTCCAATCTTAGAAGCCCAGGCCAAATTAGCAGGCTTGGTGAGTACCCACACTTCAGATGGGAATTCAGCCAGAAGGGGAAAGAAAGAATGACACGGGGGAATCAGTCTTTCCAGAAACTGATCCATTTTCTTTATTTTCAGGTTTGCTTATATACTTTTTGTTATACATAGGGATGAATACAGAGTCACGCGGGGTCAGCAGACCTGACCCTTGTCAAAATCAGGTGCTTCATATAAAATTATACAAAGGTTTTAGGGGTTTTACATCATCTTCTGGCCATGAGGCCTGCTGACATTTTATGGCCCTTTCTGATAATGGTCAGTCAACCAGAAAACTTATTTTTTCCAGGGGTAATTTTTTCTTAAACCAGGTGCCACCCTCCAAATAAAGTTGCATTCCTATAAGGTGAGGGTGTAGTGGGTTACAATCAAGAAAGGAATTTACTTAGTCTAAGGTTTAACATGATTAATCTTAAAGGTTAATACTTATTTCTCCTATATGCTAGTTATATTCATTATAAGGGCAGGGAATATGGAGATCTAGCAGCAAATATTGGCTCAACAAATGAAAAACACTTCACCAATACAATTTATAATCAACCCACTAACACTATACTAATAATTTTGTAACTGTGCAAAAGAATCTATATATAGAAAGTTTAAAGCATCTCATGCCTCTCACGGTTGTGAGGCTGTAAACAATCACATGTGGCCAGATGAAACAGCTCAGGCAGGCTAGAGAACCTTCAGAGGAGTTTGTAAGTTGAAACACTCTTGTCATGCCCAGGAATTTTTATTAACTGGAGCTGCAAGTTAACTCCTTCTCTGACAGAGGTGGTGAGGGAACAGCCCCCATAAAGTCAGAGGTATAGGTGAGAGCATAAAATAGACTCTGGTTTTGGGGGTAGATGCTCAGGAACAGGAGGTTTCCTGAGGCTCGATCCTGCCTTTATGTATGCCGAAGCCTCCTTCCTCATGACTTTTGCCGTGGGCGGAGTTCCTCACACTGTCTCCCGGCAAATTAGTTCTGTGGACTTTAGATATATTCATTTATTAACTTTCCCCTTAAATTTCTCTAAGGTAAAATGTTACTACTCCCTTCAAATGTTATAGAACATGCATATTTGAATGTGCATGGTACATATTTAAATATGCATTATGTGAGTGTATATGAATTTGCCTTTTAATCTTGGTTTCACAAACACTTTGCTAGATATGTAAATATATTTAATATCAAACTTATAAAGAATATTATAAAGTTTCATTTAAAACATTTCTAGGTAGAGTTTCTCTTAATGTGCCATAGGTAGTTTTAGAAAGCAAATATTTCTGTAATGTGGAATAAACAGACTAAAGTTTGTCCAATAAAATCCAGTTGTCCACTAACTGCATTCCAGTCACTTAGCTAAACCTGGGACCCAAAGATTAATAAGACATCTTGGTCCCTATCTTAAGAAGCTTTTCCTGTGGTGAAGTAAGACAAGTAAAAAGAGAAATCCTTGTCTGTGAAGTACAGAGCTCTGGAGGAGGCTTGAACAGATTGTGCTGTGGAAGACTTTAGGACCTAAACGGGGCCTTGAGGGAAATGCAGATTTCAAGTGAGAACATAAGAAGAAAACATTCAGGGATTAAAAAGCACTCAAAATAATTTGTTTCATCTTTGATGATTTTTTGGCAAAATATGCATTCCTTTAATCAGTAAGAATGCATTCTACATAAAAACTTTAACGTTGTCAAAATACAATATCAAAGCTGGCTTCAAAGGATACATTTCAGCAAGAAAATTCAATTAAATGGGAAGTCATTACAACTGAAGGGTCGAGAAAAGAAAGTTTTACAGAGATCTGAATATTTCAAACAATTCCAAATAACAAGGAATACTGAGAATTTCTTACTTGTATGAATCAATGAACTTTGGTGTATACATGACTGTCAACTGTTCCCTTTCCTCTCCCTAGTTTGTCTTTTTAGGATTAGGGATTGTACCCCAAATAATGGTCAGCTGATTGTTCCCAGGTTAGCAGTGAAGTTAGCTCATACTGCTATAACAGAATACCACAGATGAAGTGACTTAAACACACAAATTTTTCTCATAATTCTGGAAGTCCATGATAAGGTGTCAGAAGGTTTGATTTTTTCCTCAGTCCCCTCTCCTTGGCTTGCAGACTGCTGCCTTCTCTCCATGCACATGTTGATGTCTTCATTTTATGTCCAAATTTCCTCTTCTCATAAGGACACTTAGATTGGATTAGGGCCCACCCTAATGAACTTATTTTAACTTCCTTTGCAATGACTTCTCTCCCAGATACACTTACATTCTTTGGTACTTGGAATCGGAGGCTTCAACATAAGAATTTTAAAGAGATATACTTCAGCCCATAACAACAGTGGAATATGAAACTTCTTGCAGAAGCAAGGAGTTGTTCAAAATTTAGGGCCCAGATAAAGTGTTGAAAACAGAATTCATGGTATCATGTCTGAGAAAAAGAGAAGAAAATGACTCCTTACTATGTAAGATCTTCTCCCTTCACTTCCTTTTGATATTCTTTACTATAAATTATTTCTCAATATACTATCTACCTCTTGATTTAATTGTTAATAATTCTTCCCTTCCACTATATATTTTTTTAATTCTAAATCTATTTTCTTATAGCTTGGTTTTGCCTGCTCAAATTTTGATTTCAGCACTGAAATACAAAAATACGTATTCAATTCATGTATATACAAAACAGGTATCATAGCTTAGTGTCAGTTTTTGTTGTTATTTTTAAAAATAAAGAGAAAATATGGTAGATAACCA
>SJYT01071517.1:93211-110261 GCA_006410635.1 Cephalophus harveyi
TATAAGAGACAGCCATTGCTATTTAATTTGCCAAATCTTTGAAATCCAGATTCATATAAACTGAATCAAGGAAATCTTACCTCGAGAATTCATTCATGTATTTTTATGTAAAGATGCAAGAATTTGCATGCATTATAGAATAATACCCATATACAGTTTGATATATAATCTGTTCAATATATTGTAATTCTTATGGCCCTGTTTATAGCACTTTTTTCTTTTAATCTCTTCTATGTAAAATTTTAGTCTTTGCTTGAGAGTTTATATTGTAGTATTAGATTGCTGCTACTGCTGCTAAGTCGCTTCACTCGTGTCCAACTCTGTGTAACCCCATAGACGGCAGCCCACCAGGCTCCCCCACACCTGGGATTCTCCAGGCAAAAATAGTGGAGTGGGTTGCCATTTCCTTCTCCAATGCATGAAAGTGAAAAGTGAGAGTGAAGTCGCTCAGTATTGTCAGTGCCAATTTAAGTATTGGCAAGGTTTAAATTTCTATTTTCCTAGTTCAAACTACTAAGAGAGGAGTTTATTTTCTCTCTTGCTAATCAGAAAAGTGTTTCTGGTCACTTACTTCTATACAATAGTCCAACTTTTGTTTGCTCTGACTTTTCCTCGGTTTCATATATTTAGTTTTTATGGTGTCAAAAGTCTAGTTAACTCCTAAATTTTTCCAAGAAAAAGTAACCCCAAAACTGATTCTGAACTCAGAAAACCTTTCTTGCTTCAAAAAAATAGATAAAAATGATTCCTGGTTACACTTTTAAATAGCTTTCTGATTGAAGCCTCCCAGCATTTCACAATTTAATAAGTACATTCTGTCTGATTCCAAGGGAGCAGTAGACCACACAGGACACATTGTTGATTTCTGGTGCTATTGCTAGGAACCAGAAAGAATATGTTTACAGTTTTTATAATATGTATTCCCAGTCCACTTCATCAGTCCTTTTAAAAATCAGTTTTTCTATAAACTAGTCAGATTAAAATGGTCTATCTCCTTGGAGAGTACAGTGTAATCCCTTAAAATTTCCAGACAAAAGTACAAGATATTTAGAATATTTCTTTCACAGATGAAAATAATCAATCTATTGTGGAAAAATAAAGCAGTATATGACTAATAATTTCTAGCCATTTAATTAATGGATAAAAATTATACAAATAATATAGCCATATTTATTTTCCATTTTCCTATAGGTATGCAGATGCTATATATAATAATAACTTATTTACAAACACTGCTAACAGTTGGGGCACATTGAGTATACAATATTTGTTAAGGTTTTTGGCCCATATTTAAATACAAGTTTTTTAATTGTTGAGATTTAAGGGTTTTTTAAAATACATATTTTGGATGACAGCCTTTAATCAGTGTATATTTTGTAATGTTTTCTCCCATTTGTGGGATTTATGTTCATTCTCTTGACATTGTCTTTTGCAGAGCAAATGTTTTTAATTTTAATAAAATCCAGCTTATCAATGATTATTCTCAGAAATAACACCTTTGGCATTTTATCTAAAAAGTTATCATCATACTCAAGGATAGGTAGATTTTCTCCTAGATTGTCTTCCAGGAGTTTTATAGCTTTGCATTTTACCTCTAGGCCTATGATCCATTTTTAGTTCATAGTGAATTCTATGTCTAGATTCTTTCTTTTTTTTTTTTTTCCTGCATGTAGATGTCCAGTTCCAGCATTGTTTGTTGAAAGATTAATTTGTTCTATCATACTACCTTGCTGCTTTGTCAAATATCCATTGACTATATTTATGAGGATCTATTTCTGGGCTCTCTAATCTGTTGCATTGAGCTGTATGTTCTTTGGTCAGTATAACAGTGTATTTATTACTGTTGTTTTGTAGTTAGTCTTGAAATTGAGTAGCATTAGTCCTCCAACTATGTTTTTCAATGTGTTGGCTATTCTGGGTTATCTGCATATAGTTTTTAAGATCATTTGAAGATATCCATAAAATAACTTGCTGGAATTTTAACTGGGATTGCCTTTGAATGGAGTTGATCTTGGCTACCACAGGAGCTTTTTGTGTGTGTGGGTGGGTTCTTCATCACAGGAGAAGCAGGAGACATGGGTTTGCCTCCTGGGTTGGGAAGATCCCCTGGAGTAGGAAATGGCAACCCATAATATTCTTGCCTGGAGAATTCCATGGACAGAGGAGCATGATGGGCTACAGTCCATGGGATCACAAAGAGTTGGACACGACTGAGTGACTAAGCATGAGCAAGACATCTATGACACATACTCATGATGCATAGGCTATCATATAAGCCTTGATCTGGATGATCATATAGATATAACTCAGTTTTTTAAAATTCATCAAGCTGAATGGTCAGGATTTGTGCATGCTTTTTAAATATATGTTTCAATAAAAGGTTTGCTTAATCCATTCTTATACTATTGAATTCAATTGATCGATTAGTTTAAGCTAAAGTTAATTTTCTCTACTCAGATTGTTGGGAATTTTTGAAGAATAACATATCAGATATAAAAATAAAAAAGTCAACTGTCACTTTTCTTATCGATGTGTAATGCTCTATTTAGGTTTATAGTTATATACATGTGTATTCCAGCTTCTTAGGTGGCACTAGTGGTAAAGAACCCACCTGCCAATGCAGGAGACAAAAGAGATACATGTTTCATCCCTGGGTAGGCAAGTTCCTCTGGAGGAGGGCCCAGCAACCCACTCCAGTATTTTTGTCTGGAGAATACCATGGACAGAGGAGCCTGACAGGCTATACAGTCCATTGGGTCGCAAAGAGTCGGAAAGACTGAAGTGGCAGCACACGTGTATATTCATATGTAACAAGTGTAAAGGAAGAGTTTTATATTAAGTTTGAATTTATTGTGAATCCAGTTTTGTCAGATAAAATCATGTGGCCTGGGCTAAATTGTTAGAATGGCATTTCTTCATTTTTAAAAAAAGTAATCTTTACCTTCTGTCAATGCATTTGAGATAGTATTGAAATAGTGTAACTAAAAGACTAGATACATGATAGTCAATAAATGCCATTTCCCTTCCCCTTTGTTATTTAAAACATCAATTGATTGATTTACTTACAAAGACTATTGTTTTAGGGAATTTTAAAGTTCATAGCAAAATTGAGAGAAAGGTATAGAGATTTTTTGTTGATATTGTTTAAAGTATCTGAAGTTGTTCATATTTCTATTAAAGCAGTATTCCTACATTTCATCTCTGTAATTTGGATGAAAACATAACCAAATATTTTTCAACCATTAAAATCACCCATTATATAGTAGAAAAAGGAAAGTTCACTCTAATTGTGTTGGCTACCAAGACACTGTTAATCAGCACATTTGTCTAGATATCTCTGCCAGAAGTAGCTGTTGTAATGTAACAACTGGGTCACCTTAACAGCTTTATTATACAGTAGTTCCTGTATTTTCTTGTTGACATATGTAGAGCACTTTGTTAAAGCAATAATTGTACTGGGACTTCAGCTGGCAGGATTCCTTAGTTAAAAAAAAAAAAAAAAAAGAATGAAGTTGTTGCAGTACTCTGTTAAAAGGCAAATGAAACAGCCTATGTAGTTTCATTAAGGAATTATACTGCGTGTAACACTGGAACTAATTAAAATTGCTTTGAATAGCGAATTGTTGTTCAATATCTTTCCAAGTGTAAGTTAGCAGAGTTATCATGAAAATGTTCTTGTTGTTGTTGTTGTTTAGGGTTACCAATACAAAATAGTTGCTGTGAACACACCAAATTAAGGAGCCATCCAATGAAACGTGTATTTATTTAATTCATCAAAATTTATCTTTGAAATAGAACAAGGGGAACGTTTCTAAGCCCTTAGAAAAGACCTAACTAAGGGGAAGGTACACTTGGTGTTACATCTCTATTTCTTTCTTTATTACTATAGCATCTTACATATTGGCCATCATTAAATATCAGGTGCAGAGAAGTATAATGATTCTTCCTACACAAATTTAACTGGACATGTTTTATGATGAAATAACTCCTTACTCTTTACTAAATTTTTTTTTTCTCATCTGATCTCCAAGTATTCATCATTCTTTCTCATTTGGGGAATATGTGATTCTTTTAAATTCAATATTTAATTGAAATGCCTACTCTCTTAGGGCAGGAAAGCTTTGGTTAGATATGCTAAAGTATAAATGTCTGAAATTATTTTATTAGAGGGTATTGATACAGAGAAAGGTTTTGTCTCCTCTAGAACTGGGGAGAGAGTGCATAAATGATAGATTTGACACAGCAAATTGACTGATTTCATAGACCAGCACATTGTATCAATTTTCTAAAAAAAAAAAAATGATGTCATAAAATATTTAATTTTGAAATCAATTAATATTGCTTAAAATTTATTGACATTATACCTGTCTCTTATACACATCTTGGGTTGCCATTTCCTTCTCCAATGCATGAAAGTGAAAAGTGAGAGTGAAGTCGCTCAGTATTGTCAGTGCCAATTTAAGTATTGGCAAGGTTTAAATTTCTATTTTCCTAGTTCAAACTACTAAGAGAGGAGTTTATTTTCTCTCTTGCTAATCAGAAAAGTGTTTCTGGTCACTTACTTCTATACAATAGTCCAACTTCTGTTTGCTCTTACTTTTCCTCGGTTTCATATATTTAGTTTTTATGGTGTCAAAAGTCTAGTTAACTCCTAAATTTTTCCAAGAAAAAGTAACCCCAAAACTGATTCTGAACTCAGAAAACCTTTCTTGCTTCAAAAAAATAGATAAAAATGATTCCTGGTTACACTTTTAAATAGCTTTCTGATTGAAGCCTCCCAGCATTTCACAATTTAATAAGTACATTCTGTCTGATTCCAAGGGAGCAGTAGACCACACAGGACACATTGTTGATTTCTGGTGCTATTGCTAGGAACCAGAAAGAATATGTTTACAGTTTTTATAATATGTATTCCCAGTCCACTTCATCAGTCCTTTTAAAAATCAGTTTTTCTATAAACTAGTCAGATTAAAATGGTCTATCTCCTTGGAGAGTACAGTGTAATCCCTTAAAATTTCCAGACAAAAGTACAAGATATTTAGAATATTTCTTTCACAGATGAAAATAATCAATCTATTGTGGAAAAATAAAGCAGTATATGACTAATAATTTCTAGCCATTTAATTAATGGATAAAAATTATACAAATAATATAGCCATATTTATTTTCCATTTTCCTATAGGTATGCAGATGCTATATATAATAATAACTTATTTACAAAACCATGGACTGTAGCTTACCAGACTCTTCTGTCCATGGGATTTTCCAGGCAATAATCCTGGAGTGGATTGCCATTTCCTTCTCCAGGGGATCTTCCTGACCCATGGATCGAACCCAGGTCTCCCGCATTGTAGACAGACGCTTTACTGTCTGAGCCACCAGGGAATCTCAATATTGGTTTTACTAACTTGGAATTTATAATAGATTCACACATTTAAAAAGTTATATTTTTGAGTTTCTAATAAAGTACAGTGGTTTAATTTCTTCTTCTATACAAAATGAATTAACAGGATCAGTGTTTTCCTCTTGTCTAAAATGAGCTGAGAAGGAAACAGACAGAATAGAGTCAGCTCTCTGTATCAACAGTTTAAACAACCATAAATCCAAAAATTTCCAAGGAATATTCCAGAAAGCTTCAAAAATTTTGTCCAACTAGATCTTTATATTAAAATTTTTCAGTTAAAAAAAAAAAACTCACCAAAATTTTTTGAATAAATTGAAAACCTGATTTTAAAACTTATCAAGAAACATAAACCCTAGAATAAGCAAAATAATGTGAAAAACTGATATTTGGCAAATTAACACCAAAATGCTTTAAGATTTATTCTAATCAAAACTATCTTGTATTGATATAAAGATAGAAAATATATATCAATGCAATGGAACAGATTTGAAAAATAGATCTACACATGTATGGGCAATGGATTTTTGACTAAACTGTCATTGGAAATTTGGTGGAGAAAGGATAGTCTTTTCAACAGCTTGTGTTGGATCAATTGGATATATCCATATACAAATAAATGAACTTCCATCCATACCTCATACCATATATGAAAATTAACTAATGGATGCTAGAACTAAATGTAACATCTACAGCTACCAAAATTCTAGAAGATGACAGGGGAAAAAATATTTGTGTATTTGGTTTAACCCAAAGATATCTTTGATATAACATCAACAGAATGATCAATGAAAGAAAAAGTGATAAATTGGATATCATCAAAATTTAAAACTTCATCTCTTCATCAAAAGGCACTTTTTGGAGACTGTGAAAAAATAATTGTAATGCATGTACTTGATATTAGGGTTGTACCTATAATCTATGAAGAACTATTAAACCAAGTAAAAGGGGAGGGAGAAAAAGCAGCCATTAAATATGGGCAAAATATCTTTTAAAAGAACCATAAAAAAATGTGGATGACAAATAAACTCATGAGTATATGCTCAACATTATTGAACAGTAGAAAAATAAAAAAAAAAAAAAATACGAGAAAAGTTTCTCCAGAAACTCCATCATCATGGACATCTAAGTCATTCAAGGAAGATAGCAAACTTACTTATACACATGTTAAAATGGCTAAAGTTAAAATGCTAGACCATACCAAGTATTGGCAAAGATATGGAAGAACCAGAATTCTTATAAACTTTTGGTGGTAGGCATCATAACACATATAACCACTTTAAAAAATCAACAGTTTCATAAAAGGGTAAATATATCAATTATATGATTTAACTATTCTACTCATAGGTATTTGTGTAAGAGAAAAGCAACTTTTCATCTTTACAATATTTATGTTTGAATACTCATAGCAGCTTTATTTGTAATGACCAAAAATGCAAGCTATATAAATATTCATCAATAGATAAATGGTTACAGAAATTGTGGTACAGTCATACAATGGAATATTACTTAGGAATCAAGTAAATGAACTACTGATACACAAAACAGTATGGACCAGTATCAAAAATATTAAGCTAAATGAAAGAAGTTAAACAAAAGCATACATATTACATTCTCATTCATAAAAAAACTCTAGAAAATAAAAACTAAATGACAAAGAGCAAAGCAGTCATTGCTTGAAGGAAGAAGTCCTTGAGGAGGGCAGAAGGGAATGGGTATAAAAGGGCATGAGGAAACTTTTAGGGGGTAAAAAATTTGTTAAACATTGTAATTTTGGTGATAATTTTACTCATCTATGGATTTGTCAAAGCTTATCAAATTGTACGCTTGAAATATGTGCACTTTATTGTGTGTTAATTATACCTCAGTGAACCTGTGGAGTAATTGATAAGGAGGAGACAGCAGAGTGTGTGTCGGGGGGACATTCACCTCCATAGGAGGGCTAACTGCTGCTTTCAATTACTTTAGAAGTACTTACTCAGATTGAGGGGCTTTGCAGTCTTAAAATACATTAATCTTTCCTTAGATTGTTGGGTAGTTTTTGCTGGTAACTACATGGGAAGATAGAGTTTTTATCCGGTGACATTCCATCAATTTACTTATGTGTCATGAAAAGTGTGAAAGTGAAATTTACTCAGTTGTGTTCCACTCTTTGTGACCCCATGGACTATATAGTCCATGGAATTTTCTAGGCCAGAATACTGAAGTAGGTAGCCTTTCCCTTTTCCAGGTGATCTTCCCAACTCAGGGATTGAACCCAGGTCTCCCGCATTGCAGGTGTATTCTTTATCAGCTGAGTCACCAGGGAAGCCAAGAATACTGGAGTGGGTAGCCTATCCCTTCTCCAGCAGATCTTCCCAACCCAGGAATTGAACCGGGGTCTTCTGCATTGCAGCCAGATTCTTTACCAACTGAGCTCTCAGGGAAGCCCACTTATGTAGTATAATAAGTATAATTAAAACTAACAAAGTTTAGATATGTTGGTTGCAGTAGGTTATTGTTAAAATTTAATTATAGCTACAGTATGGTATTAGTGAAAAGATAAACAAGTTGATCAATAGAATAGAGAGCCCAGAAATAGACTCATAAATGGAGTCAGATGCTTTTTGACAAATGAGTAAAAAGGCAATACAAGGGAGCAAGGTTTTTCTTTCAACAAATTGTGCTTCAGTAACTGTCTATTTACATGTGAATAGAATAGAATTTAGACACAGACCTTACACCCTTCACAAAAATGAATTCTAAATGAATCACAGACCTAAAAGCAGGACTATAAATTCCTAGTTTTGATGAATGATTAAACTGATATACATGCATAAGATGTATTATTATGCATTGATAAACAGAAATAAGCCCATAACATTTATATAAATTTATTTATTTTAATTAGAGGTTAATTACTTTGCAATATTGTATTAGTTTTGCCATACATCAACATGAATCCGCCACAGGTATACACGTGTTCCCCATCCTGAACCCCCCTCCCTTCTCCCTCGAATAAAACACTCAAATACCTTTAAAAAAAAAAAAGAAAGAAAGAAGCCATGAAAATACATGTAGGACACTTAAATGAATGCTACTAAGAAAAGTTAATGTGAATTGTGTGATTCCAACTATATGACATTCTAAAAAAGGCAAAGCTATGGCAACAGTAAAAAAAAAAAAAATAGCAGTTGATATTAATAGGAGTGAGGGGAAGAGGCAAGAATATTAGAGCTGGTTACCGTTTCCTACTCCAGAGGATCTTTCTCACCCAGGGATCAGACCTGTGTTTCTTGCACCTCCTTCACTGGCAGGTGGATTTTTTATCACTGTGCCACCTGGGAAGTCCCATGATAAGCATACCTTCTGATTATATCTTATATGCATACATATTTATATATGTGAATGCAAATAATGATTAGCTATTGATATACGTTTTATAATAGCAATCAAAGGGCTTCCAAGGTGGTGCTAGTGGTAAAGAACCTGCCTGCCAATGTAGGAGACATTAAGAGACCCGGGTCCAATCCCTGAGTTGGGAAGATTCCCCTGGAGGACAAAATGGCAACACACTCCTGTATTCTTGACTGGAGAATCCCATAGACAGAGAGTCCTGGCAGGAGGTAGCCCATAGGATCTCAAAGAGTCAAACACGACTGATGTGACTTAACATCCACAAAATAGATGCTATCTGGTTTTTGAATATAACTAGGCACATTTGTGTATTTTCTAGCTATCTGTCTTCCCTACTTTATTTTGTTATGGAATATATAGATATATTAACTACTTCATGGTTAAGAACAGGAAAAAAAGAAAGATGTAAAACAGTGTGAAACTATGCTACCATTTGTGTTATAGATATTAAAAAGTATATACACACATATGTAGAAATATATTAAATAAGATAGTCATAGTGGTTGCTTGTGAAGAAAAGCTATAGCATTGGGAGAATTGGAGATGAGTGACTTAGCTTTAAATCCCACATCCTTTTTTACTCAATGAGATTTATTTTGCCATATATATGTATTTCCTAATAAGTATCTGATAACTTACAAATCATTTGAGGGACATAAGGTGAGGTGAGGTGAAGTCGCTCAGTCGTGTCCAACTCTTTGCGACCACGTGGACTGTAACCTACTAGGTTTCTCCGTCCATGGGATTCTCCAGGCAAGAATACTGGAGTGGATTGCCATTTCCTTCTCCAGGAGATCTTCCCAACCCAGGGATTGAACCCAGGTCTCCCGCATTGGAGGCAGACGCTTTAACCTCTGAGCCACCAGGGAAGCCCATAAAGACATTAAAAAATAAGTTAATAAAACTCAAAGGCAAAGAAATTAAAAAAAAAAAAAAAAACAACTCTGCTAAGAATTGCTACTCTAAAAATATTTCTCCTTAGCAGTTTGGTCAGCAAGTTCACTCATCAACAAGGAAAAATCAATTTTCAGCAGCTGTAGACAACTATTTAAGTCAAAAGTCTGAATCACTCCAGTGGAATATATAGTAAAAGATAACATGCTGGTGTCACTTTGGGATTTATGTCTGTCTAAGTGAAGAAAACACATACAGCCCTGCATTTCAGACCTCCAGGGCTAGAATAACCTCCCCATGCTGGAATTTAAATGCTCTAAAATAACTAGTTGAAATTGATAGCTCATTCCCTTGAAAGCACTGAATTCATTCAAAAGTTATAATGTATTTCTTTTTAACCACCAAGGGGAACTTCTTAACTGAATATAATGTTATTTAATTTCAATATGTTTTAAACAAAATTTGAAAATAGATCCAAAATAATATAACCAAGTAGTACTGATAAGGATATTTTCTTAAGTTTTATCTCTGTCACTAAATCATTCTGGCCTTAAGTTGCATCTCAGTCACTATATAACTTTCTTCATATCTGCAATTATTTATCTTGCATGAATCATCATTGTCTGTCCATAGCCAAAAATTGCACCTATTTTTCTATGAGCCCTAAAAATTAGTGATAGCCTGAAAAATAAAAAAAATAAAGATCAATTTATCTATAGCTCAAGTCTACCTGGATGTCTTGTTCCACTCTGTGAAAACTGCAATGTCTTCTCACCTAATAGCACATAATATATAAATTCATTCTTGGTAAAAGAAAACACAAACAAAAAAAAACAAACAAACATGGATTTCATTAATGGCTAACTCTCTAACCTTAGCCAACCAGTTTACCTTTTGCAATAATTTTTTCATAGATCCTGTAAACCAAAAATTAAATATTCCTTTCTAGAGAATGGCCATACTTAAATATTTTATGATCATAATTAACCAAAATACTCATACAAAGCTAGAAATGAGCCCAATGTGTTTCTTTGTCATTTTTGTCCCCATAGATATTGTTTGGCCTATTTGTTCAGGTTTTTCTGTAAGATGTCACTGAAAAATCTAAGTGAACTTTTTGTACATGCCAGTATCACTAGCACTCCTGCCTTTTTGATAACAAAATGTTCAATAATCTGAATAGCCCAGGGCCTCATTGCCAATTCAGCTCTTATGAGCAAGTGAAAATTTATAGAAAAAATTGTCCACTATCAGTCAAACACAACTCATTCCAAATCTAAAGAAAAAAAGTTATCTTAACACTTTGTCTATATTATCACAGTAACTCTTTGTTAATTGAAAAGTCAATTACAATTTTCTTATCTTTTGACATGAGTCTCCTATTATTATTATTATTATTAATTTTATATGTATTTATATAAGCTAATTATTGTTTTAGATATGTCAGATTTAATGTTCATAATTTAAAAGAAAGATTGCAATGAAAATTTTTTAGATATTTCATTTTACTTCCTTTTTACTTGATATGCTAGGAACGGATGCACTTAATTTGATCTATTCTTCTTAGAAACAAAGATAATCAAAATGTTTTAATTCTATCTTCCATTAGAATAACATATATTTGTTACTGAGTTGGGCAGAAGTTTGGATACTTTATTTCATTTATAAAACAAAATAATTCCATGGGATGAGTTAGTGCATAACTTCTAAGTGTTGGTTGTGTCATTATGAGATAATGCCTATTGACAGTGTTTGGAATTTCCACTGTATAATCATAACGGATTTGATTTAGGTCATACCTGAGTATAGTGGGTTCATGACATTGTGTAGGATGTGGTGATCAAAATCATCTCCAAGAAAAATGAACGCAAAAAGTCAAAGTGGTTGCCTGAGATGGCTTTAAAAATAGCTTCAAAAACAAAGAGAAGTGAAAGGTAAAGGAGAAAAGGGAGGATGGATCAATTTGAATGTAGAGTTCCAAAGAATACCAAGGAGAGATAAGAAATCCTTCCTAAGTGATCAATGCAAAGAAATAGAGGAAAAAAATAGAATGGGAAAGACTAGAGATCGCTTCAAGAAAATTAGATACCCAGAGAACATTTCATGCAAAGATGGGCACAATAAAGAACAGAGATGGTATGGACCTAACAGAAGCAGAAAATATTAAGAAGAGGTGGCAAGAAAACACAGAACTATACAAAAAAGATCTTCATTACCTAGATAACCATGACGGTGTGATCATTCACCTAGAGCCAGACATCCTAAAATATGAAGTCAAGTGGGCCTTAAAAAACATTACTATGAACAAAGCTAGTGGGGGTGATGGAATTTCAGCTGAGCTATTTCAAATCCTTAAAGATGATGCTGTTAAACTACTGTACTTAATATGACAGCAAATTTGGAAAACTTAGCAGTGGCCAAAGAACTGGAAAAGGTCAAATTTCATTACAATCCCAAAGAAAGACAATGTTAAAGAATGTTCAAACTAACTCACAATTGCACTCATTTCACATGCTAGGAAAGTAATGCTCAGAATTCTCCAAGCTAGGCTTCAACAGTACATGAACTGAGAAATTCCAGACGTTTAAGCTGGATTTTGAAAAGTCAGAGAAACCAGAGATCAAGTTGCCAACATCTATTGGATCATAGGAAAAGCAAGAGACTTCCAGAAAAAAACATCTACTTCTGCTTTATTGACTCTGCCAAAGCCTTTGACTATGTGGATCACAACAAACTATTGATAATTCTTAATGAGATGGGAATACAGACTACTTACCTGCCTCCTGAGAAATCTCAGGCAGGTCAAGATGCAACCGTTAGAACCGGACATGGAACACAGACTGGTTCCAGATTGGGAAAGGAGTAGATCAAGACTGTGTATTGTCACCCTGCTTATTTAACTTATATGCAGAATACATCATGCGAAATGCTGTGCTGGATGAAGTGCAGTTGGAATCAAGATTGCTGGGAGAAATATTTATAACCTCAGATATGCAGATGACACCACCCTTATGGCAGAAAGTGAAGAACTAAAAAGGCTCTTGATGAAGGTGAAAGAGGACAGTGAAAAATATGGCTTAAAAGTCAACATTCAAAAAAATAAGATCATGGTATCTGGTCCCATCACTTCATGTCAAACAGCTGGGAAAACAATGGAAACAGTGACAGACTTTATTTTCCTAGGCTCCAAAATCACTGCAGATAGTGACTACAACCATGAAATTAAAAGACACTTGTTCCTAGGAAGAAAAGTTATGATAAACCTAAACAATGTATTAAGAAGCAAAGACATTACTTTGCCAACAAAGGTCCATCTAGTCAGAGCTATGGTTTTTCCAGTAGTCATACATGGATGTGAGAGTTGGACCATAAAGAAAGTTGAGCGCTGAAGAATCGATGCTTTTGAACTGTTGTGTTGGAGAAAACTCTTGAGAGTCCCCTGGATTGCAAGGAGATCAAACCAGTCAATCCTAGAGGAAATCAGTCCTGAATGTTCATTGGAAGGACTGATGCTGAAGCTGAAGCTCTAATACTTTGGCCATCTGATGTGAATAACTGACTCCTTCCAAAAGACCCTGATGCTGGGAAAGGTTGAAAGCAGGAGGAGAAAGGGACAACAGAGGTGAGATGGTTGGATGGAATCACTGACTTGATGGACTTGAGTTTGAGCAAGCTCTGGGAGTTGACAATGGACATGGAAGTTTGTGTGCTGCCATCCATGGGATTGCAAAGAGTCGGACACTACTGAGAGACTGAACTGAATGAATGTTTGGAACAAATGGTAATTGTATCACAAATCCAAGTATTGAGAAAATGGAATGATTTTTGATCTGGTAACTATTACCCCTAGCTTCAAATGACACTTCTATCTCTAGCAGTGTTTTATACCTTTGAATGTACCTTTTAATAATCCAGGGGTGATAGCAATATTTATCAATTACCACTAGCATATTTTTGGGCTTTTCTGATAACTCAGTTGGTAAAGAATCTGCCTTCAATGCAAGAGACCCCAGTTTGATTCCTGGGTCAGGAAGATCCGCTGGAGAAGGGATAGGCTATGCACTGCAGTATTCTTGGGCTTTCTTGTGGCTCGGTTGGTAAAGAATCCACCCGCAGTGAGGAAGACCTGGGTTTGATTCCTGGGTTGGGAAGATCCCCTGGAGAAGGGAAAGACTACCCACTCACATATTCTGGCCTAGAGAATTTCATGGATCATATGGGGTTGCAAAAAGTCTGACATGAATGAGTGACTTTCGTTTTCACTTTCTTTCACTACTATATTTAGATTTGGGCTTTGTGCATTAACAAACCATCGTATTGTTGCAGAAATACATCAATTTTTTTAAGAATCACAATATGTATATACTTTAATCAGTTGATCAGTACTCATATTTGTTATAAAGGGAACAGTTCTTTCTAGAGTTAGATGTTGGATGGGGAAAATAAATCATATTGTGGTATAATTTCAAACAGAGTATTCAAGTGTAGACAGTTCCTGGCAAGGATGCAAGGCTACAGAACTCTAGCATATTGTTATTGGAAATGAATAATGCTGCAAACATTTTAGTATACAGTTTGTCTATTTCTTAAAGCGTCTCCCTCCAATGTGGGAGACCCTGGTTTGATCCCTGGTGTGGGAAGACTCCCTGGAAAAGGAAATGGCAACCCACTCCAGTATTCTTGCCTGGAGAATCTCATGGACAGAGGAGCCTGGTAGGCTACAGTCCACAGGGTGGCAAAGACTTCCCTGGTGGCTCAGACAGTAAAGCATCTGCCTACAATGCGGGAGACCTAGGTTCAATCCCTGGGTTGGGAAGATCCTCTGGAGAAGGAAATGGCAACCCACTCCAGTACTTTTGCCTGGAAAATCCCATGGATGGAGAAGCCTGGCAGGCTACAGTCCATGGGATCGCAAAGAGTCAGACACCACTGAGGGACTTCACTTTCACTTTAACTGCAATCCTACTCTCTTATATACCCAAATGATTTAAAAATTTATGTTCAATACTCTAATTAAAATAAATTTATTTAAAAAAATTCAAGTTTAACACCTTAAAAAAAATTTTTATGTCCAAACACAAATCTTCATGTGAATGTTTTCATTAGCTTTATCATCAAAATTGGAAGCATTGAAGGTGTTCATTAAGATGACTAAATAAATAACTTTAAGTATATTCATATAATGGAATACTATTCAGCAAAATCAAATAATAAGCTGTAAAATATGCAAAGACATAGTTGGATGTTGAGTAACTGTTGGTAAATGAAAGAAGCTAGTCTGAAAAGGCTACCCATTATATGATTACATTTATATGACACTGTAGAAAATGCAATTCTGTAGAGTTGCTAAATAAATCTGCGGTTGCCAGGGATTCAGGGTAGTAAAAAATTGAGTGTTGGATATGTGAAGCATAGGAAAAAATTTTAAGCCAGGGAAGTTATTCCATATTATACTGTAGCAATATATATGATGCAAAAACCCATAGAACTCTACTGCATACAGATTTTACCTTAATTTATGAAAAATTGTAAAAGTAACTTAAAGGGTTGATGAATCCTAGGATGAAATTCAAATTATAACAAAAAAAATCTAATTGAATTACAGATGGAAACACATGCATTGATGGGATAGGGGACAGGAGTGCTGACCTAAGTAATAACCACATTGAATTGAGTGGTCTGTGTGTCTAAAGGCAAATGGAATTGAATATAAAAAGGGTTGGATATAACCACTTTAGTTCCTTCTTTGTGACCTAAGGCAGTGGCGCCCCAGTCCAGTACTCTTGCCTGGAAAATCCCATGGACGGAGGAGCCTGGTAGGCTGCAGTCCATGGGGTCGCTGAGGGTTGGACATGACTGAGTGACTTCACTTTCACTTTTCACTTTCATGGATTGGAGAAGGAAATGGCAACCCACTCCAGTGTTCTTGCCTGGAGAATCCCAGGGACGGGGGAGCCTGGTGGGCTGCCGTCTATGGGGTCACACAGGGTCAGACACGAATGAAGTGACATAGTAGCAGCAGTCATTTCCTACTTTTTGTAACCGTTTGAACTATAGCCTGTCAAACTCCTCTGTCCATGGGATTGTCCAGGCAAAAATACTGCAATGGGTTGCCATTTCCTCCCCTAGGGGATCTTACCAACCAAGGAATCAAACCCCCATCTCTTGCATCTCCTGCATTGGCAGGCAGATTCTTTACCATTGCACCACCTGGGAAGCCCACAGGCACTCTCTCAAATTGATAAAAGAGTTTTCAATTGGGATTGTGAGTTCATGATTCTGAAACTATTTGTATACTGGAACCATGCAATTAAATAAGTATATGGCAGATATTGAGAGCCATGCTTTTCACTGATAGAGTGAAATGTTGTAGATAGGCAAGAAAAAAGGTTAAAATGAATAATATAGTAATGGATTAAAGTTGGAGACATCAGTATGAATTATATTTAGCTCAGTATGATGTACACAATTATATATAGAAATAATTACAGATATGTGCACACACATGGCTTAGTGTATATATATTTATTTCACTCCCTTGTCATTAAGGGGCTTCCATCGCAGTACAGTTGGTAAAGAATCAGCCTGCAATGCTGAAGGGCTCTGTTCAATTTCTGGGTAGGGAAGATCCCCTGGAGAAGGAAATGGCAACCCACTCCATTATTCTTGCCTGGAGAATTCCATGGACAGAGGAGCCTGGCAGTCTATACTCAACGGGGTCACAAAAGGCAACACAACTTAGCACTATCTTTCTTTCTTTCTTTCTTGTCATTAGAGAAGACCTAGATGTAATGATATCCTGGTAGCTGTAAGTATGTCTAGTTTCCAGATCTTGGTTTTCTATTATGGTTTTCCAATAAGAGATGGGAATACCAGACCACCTAACCTGCCTCTTGAGAAATCTGTATGCAGGTCAGGAAGCAACAGTTAGAACTGGACATGGAACAACAGACTGGTTCCAAATAGGAAAAGGAGTCCGTCAAGGCTGTATATTGTCACCCTGCTTGTTTAACTTATATGCAGAGTACATCATGAGAAATGCTGGACTGGAAGAAACACAAGCTGGAATCAAGATTGCCGGGAGAAATATCAATAACCTCAGATATGTAGATGACACCACCCTTATGGCAGAAAGTGAAGAGAGGCTAAAAAGCCTCTTGATGTTGGCTTAAAGCTCAACATTCAGAAAACGAAGATCATGGCATCTGGTCCCATCACTTCATGGGAAATAGATGGGGAAACAGTGGAAACAGTGCCAGACTTTATTTTTTTAGGCTCCAAAATCACTGCTGATGGTGACTGCAGCCATGAAATTAGAAGACGCTTACTCCTTGGAAGAAAAGTTATGTCCAACCTAGA
>SJYT01071517.1:110469-136966 GCA_006410635.1 Cephalophus harveyi
TATATTAATGGCATATAGGAGCAAACTAAAGGAGTTCTCAATTGTCAATACTGAAACAATTTGAGCAAAAAATAATATAATACTAGATTGTAATTACATATAGAATAAATGTTACTGAATCTATTCTTTTTACAGATAAAATAAGTAAATAGGTAGATAGGGGAGAATAGGTAATTCTCTCATACAGAAAAATTTCAAAAAGTTTATGTAGCTTACGTTGGCCTCAAATATAGTGGAGCACAACTACTTGAGTTGGGCCACACATAATGATGTCCTTCCAAAGACTGTATATATGTGTGTGTGGATGTGTGTGTGTATATGTGTGTGTGTGTGTAGGGTGGGATAAAACAGAGTGACTTACAGAGGATCAACCTGACAAATACTGCCTCAGCCAGGTGATCAAGGTCAATAACAGTCAGAAATCATGTTAATGGTATACATACTTTATATGATATAATGAGAATGGTATCTTACCTCTGTAGTCTTTCCTGCAATTTTAGATTGATTTCTCTTCCTTTTCCTTATTTTTCCTTACCAGATCATTTTAAATCTGTACAATATTCTCTATATGCTTATGCCATAGAGGTAACTGTTGCAATTTACATCAATATATTCTTTTTTTGCATGCCTGAAAAATATGCATTTTTGTATTGTATATACCTAATTTTAAACTTAAATGCTCAATATTGTCTTATATATCTTATTATATTTTTAATATTTCTCCATTAATTATGATTTTATGATCTACTCATGTTTTTATGGCAGCTATACTCTGTCGTTTAAAATTCCAGAGAGTACATCCCTGTTTTTCCTATTCATTCTTGCATTGATGTACATGAAAGTATCTTGTAATATATAATAAATAATGGTGCAATGAATACCTTGAACATGGATTCTTGTAGAAATGCATGTGTTAAATCTCTTTTCCGTATCTAATAGGAGTAGAATTGTTCAGTTTTAGATAGATTGGCCATATGCTTTACTTTTTAAAGTCAAACATATTGTTGAGTGAAAGTAAACTGTGATTTCATTGTCACCCTGTTGAAAAGACATACAGCACTGGTTTCATGTTAAAACCAGTGCAATGTCACATCTCTGCAATTGGAGTTTGAATTATCTGTGGCTGTTATATTGAAATTCTTCATTTTATCTTTGAATTAGGATTTTCAAATGAAGTCTATGGATTAAATTTTCAGGGGTTTGGGGGAAGGGAGCAGAGAGTGGCTTGAAGCCTAGTTTCATTTGCCACCCTGTATCCCACCACCCTCCTATCTCCTCTCCTTGGGATGAGTTCTTGGTTTCCTGCTCCCTGTCCTTCTGCACATCAGCCCTCATCCACTCAGATTCTTTAGTTGTAGCTTGACTAACACTAGAGGCCATGTCCCAAGATGCCTGCCACCATCCTTCAGGGTCACCAACTGAATTGCACCAGTAAAGGGAGGTATGGATACTGTGGTCACCAGATATCCCCAGCCAGGGCCTGGACTCTGGCAAGAGAAGGATGAAAGTCCCAGTATGGGTACTCTTTGCTGCCCTAGGCTGCCAGTGTCACAGTTTTGGTGGAAGATTCTTCTAGAGGTACCCTCTCACTTATCCTTTGATCCAAGTAGGGGAGAATCTTAGCACAGAGGTTGCAATCTCTTCATGCTTTAAAGGTGGCTGACCCACAGAAAGGTAAGATGGATTTCTCTGCCCTAAACCACAGTATGATATGTCATTCTGGCTATTGACAGGAGAGAATCCTGGGATTCTCCTGTAAACCCCCTCTGGTACTTCCTTGGCTCACTGTTTTATCTTATTTTTTTATCTGCATGTCTGATATATTTACATGCATTTTTTGTTTAATTTATTAATGTGGGAATTACACCAGTATGTTTTCTAATATGAAACATTCCTTATATGCCTTAGATAAAACTCATTTTGTCAACACTATATAAAGAATAAAGGTTATAAAAAGTGTTCTGCATAAGGCCTACATAAAATATGACTCAGGCACAAAAGTCATAAGTAGAGCACTTTGGGTTATGAAATATAGCTAAATATTGTAATGAAATTCAACAAAATATAGTCCTTTAAAAAGGTAAAATAAAGAAGTGAAATGCATTTCAATAGCAAAATAGTTCAATGTTAGAAAATTTACTGCCAAATTTATTACATTACTAAAGCAATAGAAAAAGGTAAAATGTCAACCAGTTACACATAAATAAAGTTAGTAGATAATAAAAATTGTTTAATTAATTAATTTACAGTCCTGCTTGAGGCTAATTAAAATAGATAATACTATACTGCTGCTGCTGCTGCTAAGTCGCTTCAGTCGTGTCCGACTCTGCGCGACCCCATAGACGGCAGCCCACCAGGCTCCCCCGTCCCTGGGATTCTCCAGGCAAGAACACTGGAGTGGGTTGCCATTTCCTTCTCCATTGTGTGAAAGCGAAAAGTGAAAGTGAAGTCGCTCACTCGCGACCGACTCCCAGCGACCCCATGGACTGCAGCCTACCAGGCTCCTCCATCCATGGGATTTTCTAGGCAAGAGTACTGGAGTGGCTTGCCATTGCCTTCTCCTAATACTATACTAGGATATTTTAAACACATATCTTTAATATGTACTAATACAGTACTAATCAACAGAAACTCTCAAACTTAATTGCTGATTATTAAAATAATTGTCATTAAAACTCAGAGGATGATAACATATAAGGACACAATATATAGGGTGCTATGTTCAAGCCATTGTGATAACAACAAATATATGTTACAACTATCTACTAGAACAATGTGATAATATATAAATTATGTGTTCAGTTCAGTTCAGTCGCTCAGTCGTGTCCTACTCTTTGCGACCCCATGAATTGCAGCATGCCAGGCCTCCCTGTCCATCACCAACTCCCAGAGTTCACTCAGACTCACATCCATCGAGTCAGTGATGCCATCCAGCCATCTCATTCTCGGTCGTCCCCTTCTCCTCCTGCCCCCAATCCCTCCCAGCATCAGAGTCTTTTCCAATGAGTCAATTCTTCACATGAGGTGGCCAAAGTACTGGAATTTCAGCTTTAGCATCATTCCTTCCGAAGAAATCCCAGGGCTGAACTTCTTCAGAATGGACTGTTTGGATCTCCTTGCAGTCCAAGGGACTCTCAAGAGTCTTCTCCAACACCACAGCTCAAAAGCATCAATTCTTCGGCGCTCAGCTTTCTTCACAGTCCAACTCTCACATCCATACATGACCACAGGAAAAACCATAGCCTTGACTAGACGGACCTTAGTCAGCAAAGTAATGTCTCTGCTTTTGAATATGCTATCTAGGCTGCTCATAACTTTTCTTCCAAGGAGTAAGCGTCTTTTAATTTCATGGCTGAAATCACCATCTGATTTTGGAGCCCCAAAAAATAAAGTCTGATACTGTTTCCACTGTTTCCCCATCTATTTCCCATGAAGTGATGGGACCAGATGCCATGATCTACATTTTCTGAATGTGAAGCTTTAAGCCAACTTTTTCACTCTCTTCTTTCACTTTCATCAAAAGGCTCTTTAGTTCCTCTTCACTTTCTGCCATAAGGGTGATGTCATCTGCATATCTGAGGTTATTGATATTTCTCCCAGCAATCTTGATTCCAGCTTGTGTAGGTTGTTTTATTTTATAACAATAAAAATCCAGTTGAGCCAACTAGAAAAAAAAATATTATTATTGAATGTTCAGTAAGATAGCATACTCACAAGCCATTAACTTTATTTGGAAATATAATTGTAAGAACTTATTTTATAAAGTGTGAGACAACACATAATCTATGAATAGGTAGAACATTATACCTGATTTCTAACTAGATGAAACAATTTTTTAATAATTTTGAACTAGTGAGATGAATACTTTGCTACAAGCTTCATAAAGACATACATCAAATTAATAGCACTGGTCTGAAAGGATAACATGGAAAAATATCTTTAGTTGTATTTTAGATCAACTTCATGTGTGTGTAGATAGCTGGATGTGTTTATATACTTATTTTATGATAGCATATCATTTGCTAACCTTTTTGAAAATAAAAATAGACCCTCTGGCTCTTACATTATATGAAAATAGTTCTAAACTAATATAATTTTTTATGTAGAAACATATAATAAAGTTAAGGGCTTCCCTTGTAGCCCAGGTGGTAAAGAATCTGCCTGCAATGCAGGAGACCTGGGTTTGATCCCTGGGTTGGGAAGATTCCTTGGAGAAGGGAATGCCAACCCACTTCAGAATTCTGGCCTGGAGATTTCCATGAGCTATGTAGTCCATGGGGTCACAAAGAGTCAGGTGCAACTAAACCACTTTCACTTCACTTCATACTAAAAGGCACTTTTAAATGGTTCTTTTATATACTAATCTGTGAATAGAAACACGCATACAATTTGTTTCCCCATCTATCAAGGTATTGATCAAAAAGCAAACCAAGAAACAATCCTAAATAAATTTTAAAATATTCCTATCTTTTGATCCAGAAACACTTCTAAAATTTTATCCCAGGTAAGCCCTTAAGGATATTATTCATAATTAAGCTCCTGGGATTTTATTATAGTATTGTTTTTGTTAGCAGAAAGTTGGTGTCACACAATGAGCAATAAAATCATAAAACATGGTATATCTCTTTGATTAAAATGTATAAATTCATTAAAGTGAATTTGGAGATAGTATGAATGCGGTTGAATTAAAACAAAATATCTTGGAAAATATTTTGTGTCATATAATCCCATTTAATGTAAGATGAAAAAGTGAAGAGAAAGTCAGTCATGTCCAACCCTTTGTGACCCCATGCACTATAGCCTGCAAGGCTCCTCTGTGGTAAGAATACTGGCATGGATAGACATTCCCTAAGATATATTCCATCAATTGGAAAGTCTATCCAGAAGTAATGATAAAAACATGGCTGTGTTGCTTAAATATAGAGGTGTTTTTTACTTAACAAAGACATAGTTGTTGACTTGTCCCAATGTATCAAGGATGATCATCATCAGAGGCATTGGTTGCTTCAGTCCTTCTGCTCTACCTTCTTTAGTGTATGAAAATTTTTCATGTTCATTTTCTTCATCTTGAGGTGATTTCTAAAGCGCCAGATATTATGCCGACTTTCAAAAAAAAAAAAAACAAGAGAAAGCAGAGAAAACTATTATCTATATATCTCTCTTTGTATAAAAAATGGAAAACTTTCTCAGAAAACACAAGCAGAATCCTGCCCATATTGACTAAAATTGTGACATTGACACACCTAACTGGAAATACATAACTTTTATAATTTTCATAAAAGTTGGAGGAACAGGTGACTTTGGAATTGATGTTTGTTAATCCAATTTACATAATCTGATATACTTAGTGAGGGAGAGAAAGATCTCCAAAATGGACCACAACAATTACCTCTTATGGAAGTAACAGCAATAGTTACCTCCTATTCAATGCCACTGTAAAATGGCCTCCCATCAAATAAGGATTAAATCTCTACTAATGAATAGCATATAGCAAGAATTGTGAATATCATTTCAATGTTAAGTTATACTCATAAATTTTAGATTTATAAAAATAAAATAAACAGTTATCAGAAACTACAAAAAGATGATAGCTTCCATCATGGGCACTCTTGTCTCATTCTATTGCCTGCCAGCTCTGAAGAAAGTGAGCTTCCATTCTATAAGTTGTTCTAGGGAGTGACCCATGTATCGAGGAACTGATATCATCTCTGGCCAATAACCACATGAGAGAAGTTAGAAGTCAATCTTCCCTGAAGTGAGCTTTTTAGATGATCACAGCCTTGTTCAAAGTCTGACTGTAGTTCTCTAAGGAACCCTGAACTGAACGACTCAGCTAAGTTGTACAAGGAGTCCTGATGTATAGAAATTATGATGTAATAAATATTTGCTATTTAAAGCAGTTTGCTTTTGGGGATAGTTTTTTCTCAGCTATACATAATAAATGTTGAGTTATAGCAGTGGATGGCAATTGTCTCTATGTCTCAGATGAGACAAATGTTGGAGAAAAATGTGGGAGAAAATGTTGGAGAATTTTTACAGATTAAAAAAATTGAAAAAAAAATAAATAAAAATAAAAAAATTGGAGGGATGTTTTGTATGTTGCTTTTACCATTTTGCTGATTGTTTTAATGAACACAGACATATCTCTCTGTATCTGTGGGGGATTGGTTTTGGGACCTGCTCCAGATAACAAAGCCAAAGTATTCCTAAGTCTCATAGGTGACCCTCTGTACCCCTAGTTCTGCATAAGTTAAGTCGCTCAGTCATGTCCGACTCTTTGCGACCCCATGGACTGTAGCCTACCAGGCTCCTCAGTCCATGGGATTCTCCTGGCAAGAATACAGGAGTGGGTTGCCATTTCCTTCTCCAGGAGATCTTCCCTACCCAGGGATCGAACCCAAGTCTCCCGTATTAGAGGCAGACACTTTAACCTCTGAGCCACCAGGGAAGCCCAAGTTCTGCACATCTGGATACAACTGATCATGGATCATGTAGTATTAAATGTATTCATTTAAAATAATTCACATATAAATGGGACTGTGTATTCAAATCCAGCCTGTTCAAGAATCAGCTATATATAACTTAGGAAATTAAGGTATGCAAAAGACACAGCTATACTTTGACAAAGTTTTTATTAACCAAACATTTTTACTCTTACTATCAGAAGATGATTAAGAAAAAATGTGGCCAAGATGGTGGAATAGGAAGACCCAGGACTCACTTCATCCCGGGTACACAGAAATTGCAACTACATACACCAGAACTATCCATGAGAACAAACTGAAGACTCGCAAAACATATTTTCCACAACTAAAAACATTCAGAAGGAATCAAACAAGACTGATGGAAGGGACATTTCAAAAGGACCCACATCCTCTTATCAGTTCAGTTCAGTTGCTCAGTCACGTCTGATTCTTTGAGACCCCATGAATTGCAGCAAGCCAGGCCTCCCTGTCCATCACCAACTCCCGGAGTTCACTCAGACTCACATCCATCGGGTCAGTGATGCCATCCAGCCATCTCATCCTCTGTCATCCCCTTCTCCTCCTGCCTCCAAACGGGCCCATCATCAGAGTCTTTTCCAATGAGTCAACTCTTCGCATGAGGTGGCCAAAGTACTGGAGTTTCAGCTTTAGTATCATTCCTTCCAAAGAAATCCCAGGGCTGATCTCCTTCAGAATGGACTGGTTGGATCTCCTTGCAGTCCAAGGGACTCTCAAGAGTCTTCTCCAGCATCACAGTTCAAAAGCATCAATTCTTCGGTGATCAGCTTTCTTCACAGTCCAACTCTCACATCTTTATATGATCACTGGAAAAACGACAGCCTTGACTAGACGGACCTTAGTTGGCAAAGTAATGTCTCTGCTTTTGAATATACTGACTAGGTTGGTCATAACTTTTCTTCCAAAATCAAAACAAGTTTGAACATCTGGGGGTTCACGGTTCACGCATTTCTGAAGCCTGGCTTGGAGAATTTTGAGCATTACTTTACCAGCTTGTGAGATGAGTGCAATTGTGTCGTAGTGTCAGCATTCTTTGGCATTGCCTTTCCTTGGGATTGGAATGAAAACTTTTCCAGTCCTGTGGCCACTGCTGAGTTTTCCAAATTTGCTGCCATATTGAGTGCAGCATTTTCACAGAATCATCTTTCAGGATTTGAAATAGTTCAACTGGAAATCCTTCACCTCCACTAGCTTTGTTCATAGTGATGCTTTCTAAGTCCCACTTGACTTCACATTCCAGGATGTTTGGCTCTAGGTGAGTGATCACACCGTTGTGATTATTTTGGTTGTGAAGATCTTTTTTGTACAGTTCTTTTGTGTATTCTTGCCACCTCTTCTTAATATCTTCTGCTTCTGTTAAGTCCATACCATTTCTGTCTTTTATCGAGCCCATCTTGCATAAAGTGTTCCTTTGGTATCTCTAATTTTCTTGAAGAGATCTCTAGTCTTTCCCATTCTGTTCTTTTCCTCTATTTATTTGCACTGATCACTGAAGAAGTCTTCCTTATCTCTTGCTATTCTCTGGACTCTGCATTCAGATGCTTATATCTTTCCTTTTCTCCTTTGCTTTTCACTTCTCTTCTTTTCACAGCTATTTGTAAGGCTTCTGCAGACAGCCATTTTGCTATTTTTGCATTTCTTTTCCATGTGAATGGTCTTGATCTCTGTCCTCTGTACAATGTCATGAACCTCCATCCATAGTTCATCAGGCACTCTATCTATCAGATCTAGTCCCTTAAATCTATTTCTCACTTCCACTTTATAATCATAAGGAATTTGATTTAGGTCATACCTGAATGGTCTAGTGATTTTCACTACTTTCTTCAATTTAATTCTGAATTTGGCAATAAGGAGTTCATGATTTGAGCCACAGTCAGCTCCTGGTTTTGTTTTTGCTGACTGTGTGGAGCTTGTCAACCTTTGGCTGCAAAGAATATAATCAATCTTATTTTCATGTTGACCATCTGGTGATGGTCATGTGTAGAGTCTTCTCTTGTATTGTTGGAAGAGGGTGTTTCTATGACCAGTGTGTTTTCTTGGCAAAACTTTATTAGTCTTTGCCCTGCTTCATTCTGTATTCCAAGGCCAAATTTGTCTGTTACTCCAGGTTTTTCTTGACTTCCTACTTTTGCATTACAGTCCCCTATAAAGAAAAGGACATCTTTTTTGGGTGTTAGTTCTAAAAGGTCTAAAAGGTTTAACCACTTCCAATTTGCCTTGATTCATGGATCTAACATTCCAGGTTCCTCGGCAATATTGCTTTTACAGCACTGGATCTTGCTTCTATCACCAGTCACATCCACAACTGGGTATTGTTTTTGCTTTGGCTCCATCCCTTCATTCTTTCTGGAGTTATTTCTCCACTGATCTCCAGTAGCATATTGGACACCTACTGACCTGGGGAGTTCCTCTTTCAGTATCCTATCATTTTGCCTTTTCATACTGTTCATGGGATTCTCCAGGCAAGAATACTGAAGTGGTTTGCCATTCCCTTCTCCAGTGGACCACATCTGTCAGACCTCTCCACCATGACCCGCCCGTCTTGGGTGGCCCCACACAGCATGGGTTAGTTTCATTGAGTTAGACCAGGCTGTGGTCCTAGTGTGATTAGACTGACTAGTTTTCTGTGATTATGGTTTCAGTGTGTCTGCCCTGTGATGCCCTCTTGCAACTCTTACTTGGGTTTCTTTACCTTGGATGATGGGTATCTTTTCATGGCTGCTCCAGCAAAGCACAGCCGCTGCTCCTTATCTTGGATGAGGGGTATCTCCTCACTGCCGCCCCTCCTGAACTTCAACACTAAGATACATTATTATTAAAATAAAAAAAGCTAAAGATAAAGGGAGACTCTTAAAGGCAGCAAGAGGAAAGCAATTTGTTACATACAAGGGCCCTCCCAGAGACAATCAGCTGACTTCTTAGGAAAAACATTGTAGGCTAGAAGGGAGTGACATAATATATTCAAAGCAATGAAAGTAAAATATCAATAACCAAGAATACTCTATCTGGAAGGTTTAAAGGGGAAACAAGGAGCTCTAAGACAAACCCAAGCTAAAAGTGTTCATTTCTACCAAACCAGCTTTGCAAGAAATGTTAAAGAAAATCCTCTAAGTAGAGAATTAAACATCAAAATTAGAAATATAACAAATATATATATATATATATATATATATATAAAATCTCACGGGTAAAGGCAAATATATAATAAAACAGTAAAGATAGTAGATCAATCAATTCAAAAACTAGTACAAAGATTAAAGGACTTCCCTTTTAGCTCAGTTTGTAAAAGACTCTGTCTTCAGTGCAGGAGACCTGAGTTTAATTCCTGGGTCAGCAAGATCCCCTAGAGAAGGAAATGGCAACTCACTCCAGTATTCTTGCTTGGAGAATCCCATGGACAGAGGAGCCTTGGGCTATAGGCCATGGGTCACAAGAGTCAGACATGAATGACTTAGTGACTAAACCACCACCACCACCACAAAGGTTAAAAGACAAAAATAATAAAACCATGTATATCCACAATAAATAAGTAAGGGTTATACAAATAAAAAATCTATAAAGTGAGACCAAATGCATGAAATGTGGTAGAAGGAGTTGAAAATGTTGGATGTGAGAATGTGTCCAAACTTCAACTTAAAAAATTTCATAGAAACTGCCAACCAATAGTAGATATGCACAAGTAGATATATTTTTGTATATAATGTATGCACACATAAAAGAGGAAGGATCCAAACATAACCCTAATGATAGTTACAAAATCACAATAAAAGAGAACAAAAGTAAAAAGAACAACATAAACAACAACAACAACAAAATAGTAGGAACTTCCCTGGCAGTCCAATGTTTAAGACTAAAATCTCCCAATGCAGGGGGCATGGGTTCCATACCTGACTGAGGAACTAAGATCCTGCATGTTGCACATGACCTGGCTTAAGATATAAAAGAAATAAATAAAGATTAAAATTTACAAAATTAATAATACATCAGCCAGAAAACAGTTAACAAAATGACAATAAAAATATACCTATCAGTAATTACTTTGTGTAAATGGACTAAATGCTCCAATCGTAAGACATAGTGACTAAATAGATTAAAAAGAACTATGACAATAACAACAACAAATGAGATCTACATAAATGCTATCTACCAATCCTGGGATTTCTTTGGAAGGAATGATGCTAAAGCTGAAACTCCAGTACTTTGGCCACCTCATGCGAAGAGTTGACTCATTAGTAAAGGCTCTGATGCTGGGAGGGATTGGGGACAGGAGGAGAAGGGGACGACCGAGGATGAGATGGCTGGATGGCATCACGGACTTGCTGGACGTGAGTCTGAGTGAACTCCGAGAGATGGTGATGAACATCGAGGCCTGGCGTGCTGCGATTCATGGGGTCACAAAGAGTTGGACACGACTGAGTGACTGAACTGAACTGAAAAAGAGAATCAGATCTAAACACACAAACTGAAAGTGAGGAGATGCAAAAAGTTTTCCTTGCAAATGGAAACAAAAGGAAAGCTGGAGTAACAGTACCTATATCAGACAAGTAGATTTTAAAGCTAGGATTATAACAAAAGACAAATGAGGACATTATATAATGACAAAGAGTCAACCCAACAAGAAGGTAAATATATATGCATCCAACAATGGGGTGCCTAAGTACATAAGGCAAATATTAACAAACAATAAAGGTAGACATTTTCAGTAGCACAATAAGAGTAGAGGACTTTAATACTCTACTTACATCAATTATCAGACCATCCCAATAGAATATCAACAAGGAAACACTAGCCTTCCATGACATAGTAGAGAAGATGGAATTTACACACACACACACATACATATATATATATATATATATATATATATATATATAAAACATTTCATCCAAAACCAGTAGAATGATCTCTTCTGAAGTGCACATTCAGGTTAGATCACATGCTATTCCAAAATACAAGGTTCAAAAATTTAACAAGATTGAAATTATATCAAGAATCTTTTCCAAGGACAAAATTTTGAAGCTACAAATCAACTGCAGTTTAAAAGCTTCAAAAAAATACAAACCTGTGTAGTCTAAATAGCATGCTACTAAAACCAGTGGATCAATGAAGCAATCAAAGAGGAAACTGAAAAGTACCGAGAGATAAATGATAATGGAAGCAAAACAATCCAAACTTTGTGGTAGGTAGGAAATGCCATTCTAAGAGGGAACTTTATAGTGATACATCCCTACTTCATAAAAAAGAAAAATCTCAAATAACAATCTAACCTAAAGGGACAAGAAAAAGAAAGATCAACAAATCCAAAGTTAGCAGAAGAAAAGAAATAATGAAGATTAGAGTGGAAATAAATAAAGATTAAAATAACAGTAGACAAGATCAATGAAACAGAGAACTGATTCTTTGAAAAGATAAACAGAATTGATCAACCTTTAGCCAGATTCATCTAGAAAGAAAGAGATAGAACCCAAATAAATGAAACAAAAACGAACAAGGAAAAGTTACATCTGACACCATAGAAATACAAAAGATCATAAGAAATGACTATAATTATACACCAACAAATTGGACAATGGAGAAAAAAAATAGATAAATTCCTAGACACATATAATCTTCTGGACTGAATCAGCAAGAATAAAAATATGAACAAACTGATCACTATTAATTAAATTGTGTCAGTAATCCAAAAAGTGAGTTCTACCAAACATATAAAGAAGAGTTAATACCTATTATTTTGTATCCCCTGTGGCCCAGCTGGTAAAGACTCCACCAGCAATGTGGGAGACCTGGATTTGATCCCTGGGTTGGGAAGGTTCCCTGGAGAAGGGAAAGGCTAACCACTCCAGTATTCTGGCCTGGAGAATTCCAAGGACTGTATAGTCCATGGGGTTGCAAAGAGTTAGACATGACTGAGTGAATTTCACTTTCACTTTCTACAACTATTACAGATTAATAAAGGGTAAGGAATACTTCAAAAACCTTCCTTTCAGTCCAGCATTACCCTGATACGAAAATCATAAAAAGGCAATACAGTAAAAATTATAGGCTGATATCCCTCATCAGCATGGATAGAAGAATCTTTAACAAAATATTAGTAAACTGAATTCAACAATATGTTAAAAGAATCATACATCATAAATAAGTATGATTTATTTCAGGGATACAAAGATTGTTCAATATCTGCAAATAAATCACCTAGAAAACAAAGGATAATCATATCACCTCAATGGATACAGAAAAATCATTTGACAAAATTTAAATTCATTAATGATAAATTCTCAACAAATTTGGTACAGAAAAATCCTCAGTTCAGTTCAGTTGCTCAGTCGTGTCCGACTCTTTGCGACCCCATGAATCATAGCACCCCAGGACTCCCTGTCTACCACCAACTCCCGGAGTTCACTTAAACTCATGTCCATCCAGTCGGTGATGACATCCAGCCATCTCATCCTATGTCATCCCCTTCTCCTCCTGCCCCCAAACGGGCCCAGCGTCAGAGTCTTTTCCAATGAGTCAACTCATCGCATGAGGTGGTAAAGTATTGGAGTTTCAGCTTCAGCATCAGTCCTTCCAACGAACACCCAGGACTGATCTTTAGGATGGACTGGTTGGATCTCCTTGCAATACAAGGGACTCTCAAGAGTCTTCCCCAACACCACAGTTCAAAAGCATGAATTCTTCAGTGCTCAGCTTTCTTCACAGTCCAACTCTCACGTCCATATGTGACCACTGGAAAAACCATAGTCTTAACTAGATGGACCTTTGTTGGCAAAGTAATGTCTCTGCTTTTGAATATGCTATCTAGGTTGGTCATAACTTTCTTCCAAGGAGTAAGCGTCTTCTAATTTCATGGCTGCAGTCACCATCTGCAGTGATTTTGGAGCCCCAAAAAAATAAAGTCTGACACTGTTTCCACTGTTTCCCCACCTATTTCCCATGAAGTGATGGGACCAGAAGCCATGATCTTTGTTTTCTGAATATTGAGCTTTAGGCCAACTTTTTCGCTCTCCTCTTTCACTTTCATCAAGAGGCTTTTGAGCTCCTCTTCACTTTCTGCCATAAGGGTGGTGTCATCTGCATATCTGAGGTTATTGATATTTCTCCCAGCAATCTTGATTCCAGCTTGTGTTTCTTCCAGCCCACCATTTCTCAGGATATACTCTGCATATAAGTTAAAGAAGCAGGGTGACAATATACAGTCTTGATGTACTCCTTTTCCTATTTGGAACCAGTCTGTTGTTCCATGTCCAGTTCTAACTGTTGCTTCCTGGCCTGCAAACAGGTTTCTCAAGAGGCAGGTCAGGTGGTCTGGTATTCCCATCTCTTTCAGAATTTTCCACAGTTTATTGTGATCCACACAGTCAAAGGCTTTGGCATAGTCAATAAAGTAAAAATAGATTTTTTCTGGAGCTCTCTTGATTTTTTAATAATCCAGAGGATATTGATAACTTGATCTCTGGTTCCTCTGCCTTTTCTAAAACCAGCTTGAACATCTGGAAGTTCATGGTTCACGTATTGCTGAAGCCTGACTTAGAGAACTTTGAGCATTATTTTACTAGCGTGTGAGATGAGTGCAATTGTCCAGTAGTTTGAGCATCCCTTGACATTGCTTTTCTTTGAGATTGGATTGAAAACTGACCTTTTCCAGTCCTGTGGCTACTGCTGAGTTTTCCGAATTTGCTGATATACAGGAGCCATGGCTTCATGGCACAAGGGCGGCTGAGAGGAGATAACCCATGTCCAAGGTCAGGAGTGGTGGCTGTGCTTTGCTGGAGCAGCCATGAAGAGCTACTCCACATCCAAGATAAGAGAAGCTCAAGTAAGATTGTTGGTGCTGAGAGAGGACATCAGAGGATAGACAGACTGAAACCACAATCAGAGAAAACTAACCAATCTGACACTTGGACCATAGCCTTGTCTAGCTTAATGAAACTAAGCCATGCCTGATGGGGCCACCCAAGATGGATGGGTCATGGTAGAGAGATCTGACAGAATGTAGTCCACTGGAGAAGGGAATGACAAACCACTTCAGTATTCTTATCTTGAGAACCCCATGAACTGTTTGAAAAGGCAGAAAGATAGGACACTGAAAGATGAACTCCCCAGGTCGGTAGGTGCCCAATATGCTACTGGAGATCAGTGGAGGAATATCTCCAGAAAGGATGAGGGGATAGAGCCAAAGCAAAAACAACACCCAGCTGTGGATGTGACTGGTGATAGAAGCAAGGTCCGATGCAATAAAGAGCAGTATTGCATAGGAACCTGGAATGTTAGGTCCCTGAACCAAGGCAAATTGGAAGTGGTCAAATAGGTGATGACAAGAGTGAATGTCAACATTCTAGGAATCAGTGAACTAAATGAACTGGAATGGGTGAGTTTAATTCAGATGACCACTATATCTACTACTGTGGGCAGAAATCCCTTAGAAGAAATTTAATAGCCATCATAGTCAGGAAAGGAGTCTGAAATTCAGTACTTGGATGCAATCTTTAAAACAACAGAATGATCTCTGTTAGTTTCCAGGGCAAACCATTCAATATCACGGTAATCCAAGTCTGTGCGCTGACCGGTAATGCTGAAGAAGCTGAATTTGGATGGTTCTAGGAAGACCTACAGGACCTTCTAGAACTAACACCCAAAAAAATGCCCTTTTCATTATAGGGGACTGGGATGCAAAAGTAGGAAGTCAAGAAACACCTGGAGTAACAGAAAAATTTGGCTTTGGAGTCCAGAATGAAGCAGGGCAAAGGCTAATAGAGTTTTGCCAAGAGAACACATTGGTTACAGCAAACACCCTCTTCCAACAACACAAGAGAAGATTCTACACATGGACAAAACCAAATGGTCAAACCGAAATCATATTGATTATATTCTTTTCAGCCAAAGATGGAGAAACCCTATACAGTCAGCAAAAACAAGACCGGGAGCTGCCCGTGGCTCAGATCATGAACTACTTATTGCCAAATTCAGACATAAATTGCAGAAAGTAGGGAAAACCACTATACCATTTAGGTATGACCTACATCAAATTGCTTACAATTATACAGTGGAAGTGACAAATAGATTCAAGGGTTTAGCTCTGATAGACAGAGTGCCTGATGAACTGTGGACAGAGGTCATGACATTGTACTGGAGGCAGGGATAAAGACCATCTCCAAGAAAAAGATTTTCAAAAAGGCAAAATGCTTGTCTGAGGAGGCCTTACAAATAGCTGAGAAAGGAAGAAAAGCTTCAGCTAAAGGAGAAAAGGAAAGATATATCCATTTGAATGCAGAGTTCCAAAGAAAGCAAGGAGAGATAAGAAAGCCTTCCTCGGTGATCAGTGTAAAGAAATAGAGGAAAGGAATAGAATGGGAAGGGCTAGAGATCTCTTGAAGAAAATTAGAGATACCAAGGGAACATGGAAAGCTGGTCACAATAAAGGACAGAAATGGTATGGACCTAACAGAAGCAGAACATATTAAGAAGAGGTGGCAAGAAAACACAGAAGAACTATGCAGAAAAGATCTTCATGACCCAGATAACCACAATGGTGTGATCACTCACTTAGAGCCAAACATCCTGGAATGTGAAGTCAAGTGGGCCTTAGGAAGTATCACTACGAACAAAGCTAGTGGAGGTGATGGAATTCCAGTCAAGCTATTTCAAATCCTAAAAATGATGCTGGGGAAGGGCTGTACTAAATATGCCAGCAAATCCGGGAAACTCATCAGTGGCCACAGGACTGGAAAAAAGTCAGTTTTCATTCCAATCTCAAATAAAAGCAATGCCCAAGAATGTTCAAACTACCACACAGTTACACTCATCTTACACGCTAGCAAACTAACGCTCAAAATCCTCCAGCCAGGCTTCAACAATACATGAACCATGAATTTTCAAGTGTTCAAGCTGGATTTAGAAACAGCGAAGGAACCAGAGATCAAATGGCCAGCATTCGTTGGATCATCAAAAAAGAAGAAAGTTCCAGAGAAACATCTACTTCTGCTTAATGACTACACCAAAGCCTTTGACTCTGTGGATCACGACAAACAGTGGAAAATTCTTAAAGAGAAAGCAATACCAGATCACCTTACCTGCCTCCTGAGAAATCTGTATGCAAGTTGAGAAGCAACAGTTAGAACTGGACATGGAACAACAGACTGGTTCCAAACCAGGAGAGTACATCAAGGCTGTATATTGTCACCCTGCTTATTTAGCTTATATGCAGAGTACCTCATGTGAAATGCTGGGCTGGATGAAGCACAAGCTGGAATCCAGATTGCTGGAAGAAGTGTCAATAACACCAGATTTGCAGATGACACCACCTTCATTGCAGAAAGTGAAGAAGAACTAAAGAGCCTCTTGATGAAAGTGAAAGAGAGTGAGAAAGTTGGCTTACTGCTGCTGCTGCTGTTGCTAAGTCATGTCAGTCATTTCTGACTCTGTGCGAACCCAGAGACAGCAGCACACCAGGCTCCCCCATCCCTGGGATTCTTCAGGCAAGAACACTGGAGTGGGTTGCCATTTCCTTCTCCAATGCATGAAAGTGAAAAGTGAAAGTGAAGTTGCTCAGTCGTGTCCGACTCTTAGTGACCCCATGGACGGCAGCCCAACAGGCTCTTCCACCAATAGGATTTCCCAGGCAAGAGTACTGGAGTGGGGTGCCATTGCCTTCTCAGAAAAGTTGCCTTAAAACTCAACATTCAGAAAACAAAGATCATGGCATTGGGTCCCATTACTTGATAGCAAGTAGATAGGGGAAAAAATGAAAACAGTGACAAACTACATTTTTTGGCTCCCAAGCCACTGAGCTACCAAGGAAGCCTGTATGATCCAGCAATTTCACATCTTTGTATTTACCTGAAAATAAAACAAAGAAAAAAAAAAAAAAACTACTACAAAAGGTTATGTGCACATTAGTGTTCATTGTGGCATTACTGACAATATCCAAGATATGAAAGCAACCTAAGTGTCCACTTATAGATGAATGGATAAATGAGTTGTGTATATACATGTGCAGTGGACTACTTACTGCTCAGCCATTAAAGATAAAATCTTGCCATTTTCAATGACTCGATTGGATCTCGAGGGTATTATTCTAAGTGAAATAAGTCAGAGAAATACAAATACTGTTTGATCTCACTTGCATTCATGCATGCTTAGTCACTGATGTGTCGGACTCTTTGTGACCCCAAGAACTCTAACCCACTAGGTGCCTCTGTCTATTGATCTCTCTTATGAAATCATAAAGACAAAACAAAGAAAACACAATGAAAACAGGCTCATGGATAGAGGAAACAAGTGGATGATTTCCAGAGGGAAATGTGTTGAGGGAGCAAAATAGATGAAAAGAGTTACAAGGTAAAAACATCAAGTTAACAAAGTAAATAAGTGATTGGAATGTAATATACAGCATAAAGAATAGGGTCAATAATATTGCAATAACTTCATAATGAGTGGATTGTTACTAGACTTCTCATAGTGATCATTTCATTATTTACACCAATGTCAAATCACTGTGTATTGTGAGGTGAAGTCACTCAGTCGTGTCCGACTCTTTGCGACCCCATGGACTGTAACCCACTAGGCTTCTCTGTCCATGGGATTCTCCAGGCAAGAATACTGGAGTGGATTGCCATTTCCTTCTCCAGGGGATCTTCCCGACCCAGGGATCAAACCCGGGTCTCCCGCATTAGAGGCAGACGCTTTAACCTCTAAGCCACCAGGGAAGCCTACTGTGTATTGTACCTGATGCTAATATTGTACATCAACTATAGCTTAGTTTAGAAAAGATGATTAATAAATTCTTAATATACAGTATTAGTAATAAAAGTCAAAATAAAAACAAGCTCACAGAAAAAAGATATTAGTCTTTTGGTTCCCAAAAGTGGGGAGTAGGAGGGAGAGAATTGGAAGAAGATGGTCAGAGGCTACAACTTCTTGTTATAAGATAAGTAAGTACTAGGGATGTAATGTACATTATGATAACCATAGCTAAAACTGCTGTATGATAGTTAGAAAAGTTAAGAGAGTGAACCCTGTATTATTAGAAGGAGAAAAAAAAATCCCTTTATTCTTCTCTTCTTTTTTCTTTTAATCATATGTGTATGAGCAGATGCATGATAGTTGAACCTATTGTGATAATCATTTAACAATGTATATAATCAAACCATTATACTGTATGCCTTAAACTTATACAGTGATGTATATCAACTCTTTCCATAATAAAGCAAGAGAAAAACTAAAAAATAAACAAGTCAATTGAATCCGCCTTTAAGTCCAGTCATAAATTTTGGAATTCATATGGAGCAAAGGTAGTCATTATGTTAAGAAAAAAAATAAGTTGACAGAATTACCCTATTTTGCAATGTTTATGGAAGTAAAACAAACGAAGAAGTAAAACAAAATAACAAACAGAACCACCATAGTAGAAATGAAGTAGAAATTTCACTGGGAATTTTCTCAATATAAATTCTTACAACTATCTTTTACCAAGAAGTAAAACCTATCTCTTCAATGTGTTCTTATAAGAAATAACCCTCATATTAATTTCCTCACACCAGTTGGTATTTGAGCTTGGTATTTCTACTCCTGATTCTTCAGTTTGATCTCCCTAAAGTTATCAAAAAATGATCTCTCCAAAACATATGTTGTATTTATTAACTCATCCAGAAATGTCTCAGTTTGTATTTAGCAACTTAGTATCCATTCAGTAAGACGTCATTTTATTAAATATTTTTGTGAAAATATACCTTTTAAAATTCACCTTACACGCTGTGTACTGCTGCTGCTGCTAAGGTATTTGAGCTTGATATTTCTACTCCTGATTATTCAGTTTGATCTCCCTAAAGTTATCAAAAAATGATCTCTCCAAAACATATGTTGTATTTATTAACTCATCCAGAATGTCTCAATTTGTATTTAGCAACTTAGCATCCATTCAGTAAGATGTCATTTTATTAAATATTTTTTTGAAAATATACCTGTTAAAATGTGAAAATATACCTGTAAGGTGAACAGATTAGGTAATATTTGTATGAAACTAAAAGGAACTGATAAACAGAAATGCTAGCACATGAAAAATCAACATGAGTAACAATAATAAAACAGCAACATCTCTTACTATAACTGAAAAATGTTACATACCATAAAATACAAAATAAAAGCCATCATGTCTTTAAAACAATGGCCCTGGTCCATTCCATTTCTCACACCTCACTTCCAAACATTCTAGCATTCTCTGTTCCATCTCTTTCCTCATATGTTTTTGTTATCGTTATGGATAGCCACCATTCAGTTCAGTTCAGTTGCTCAGTCGTGTCCGACTCTGTGACCCCAGGAACTGCAGCACAACAGGCCTCATTGTTCATCACCAACTCCCAGAGTTCACTCAAACTCATGTCCATCGAGTCGGTGATGCTATCCAGCCATCTCATTCTGTGTTGTCCCCATCTCCTCCTGCCCTCAATCCCTCCCAGCATCAGGGTCTTTTTCAATGAGTCAGTTCTTCGCATGAGGTGGCCAAAGTACTGGAGTTTCAGCTTTAGCATCAGTCCTTCAAATGAATACCCATGACTGATCTCCTTTAGAATGGACTGGTTGGATCTCCTTGTATTTTCTATTTCAATGGCTTCTCGATATTCTTGCTAGGAAAATTCCTTGGACACAGGAGCCTGGTGGGCTACAGTCCAGAGGGCTACAAAGAATCTGAAAGAACTGAGAGACAGAGTACACACATATACACATACACATGCCATGCAGTGTAGTCGTCCTGCTGGTACAGGAGTAAAGAATGGAATCTAGCAATTAATTAAATGCTTTTGATATAACTTTTAGCAGTCAAAGTAATATCAACAAACATTTATGTAGCAACAACTATTTGTCACTATTTTGAGGGCTATATATGTTTATTGATTTATTTATTTAAGTCTCCCAACAATATGTGTATTAGGTATTATTAATACTATTGTTTATTGGTGAGGAAGCTGAGGCAAAAATATGTTTCACTGTTGGTGGTCTCCTCATGCAGCAACTGATTATTCATCTTTTTTGCAGCTTCAAAAAATGTGATGCTCCCTTCGAAATTGGAACCTATTATACAGAGTGAAGTAAGCCAGAAAGAAAAACACCAATATAGTATACTGACACATATATATGGAATATAGAAAGATGGCAGTGATGACCCTGTATGTGAGACAGCAAAAGAGACACAAATGTATAGAAAGAACTTTTGGACTCTATGGGAGAGGAAGAGGGTAGGATGATTTGGGAGAATGGCATTGAAACGTGTATACTATCATGTAAGAACGAAGCACAAGCCTATATTCGGTACAGGATACAGGATGCTTGGAGCTGGTGCACAGGGATGAGTCAGAGAGATGATGTGGGGTGGGAGGTGGGAGGGGGATTCGGGATTGGGAGCTAATATACACCCATGGTGGATTCATGTCAATGTATGGCAAAACCAATACGGTATTGTAAAGTAAAATAAAGTAAAATAAAATTAAAAAAAAAAAATAAATAAAGAGGACTTACAACTTCAAAAAAAAAAAAAAAAATGGGTAAAGAACTTCGGTAGACATTTCCCCAAAGAATATACACAGATAGGCAAAAAACACATGAAAAGATGCTTCACATCACTAAACATTAGAGAAATGCAAATTAAAACTACAATATATATTATCTCATAACTGTCAGGATAGCTATTATCAAAAAAAAAAAAAGATAAAACAACATGTGTGATGTGAAGAAATTGGAAGGCTTGTGCACTATTGATGGGAATGCAAAATGATGCAAGCTGTTGTGAAAACAGGTTGGAGTTTCCTCAAAAAGTTAAAAATAGAACTATCATATGACCCAGAAATTTCAATTTTGGGTATATATCCAAAGAACTGAAAGTAGGATCTTAAAGAGATATTTGTGCATCCATGTTCATAACAGCGCTATTCACTGTAGGTAGAACACAGAGGCAATCCAAATATCAAAAAAAAAAAAAAAATGTGATGCTATCATATTTTTAAATATTCTTTGCTTTATGCTTATCTTCTTACATGAGGGGAAAGATATCTCTCTTTAATTTTGATATTGTTAGATAAATATAGTAACTAACTAACCTGGCTATATTTCTCTAAGTCTAAATCAACACAGTAAAATATTACCACCTTATATTCCCAATGAATTCAACAACAAAAATGGTTGATTTTGGTAGCATATAAGTTAGGAAGAATATTAAAAGGCATTCTTAAAATCTGTTATATACAAGATCTTGAAGGGGATAAAGTACAAAATGTTTAGTTACTTAAGTATGTGAATCATCACTAACAACAGCATTATTCTCTGGATGTGTTTCCAAAATGCACGGAATGTTTCACAGACTTCTGATCTGCCACTTCCTCTTTGTACATAAAGCAGCTCTCCTCTGAACAGTGCTGTCTAAAAATGCAGCACTGATTGCATAATTTGCATTTTGATTCAGTTGTATGTCTATGCTAAAGCTGAAACTCCAGTACTTTGGCCACCTCATGAGAAGAGTTGACTCATTTGAAAAGACTCTGATGCTGGGAGGGATTGGGGGCAGGAGGAGAAGGGGACGACCGAGGATGACATGGCTGGATGGCATCACGGACTCGATGGATGTGAGTCTGAGTGAACTCCGGGAGATGGTGATGAACAGAGAGGCCTGGCGTGCTGCAATTTATGGGGTCGCAAAGAATCAGACACGACTGAGCGACTGAACTGAACTGAACTGAACTGAACTTAAGGTGATAAAAGTCAGTTTTAACTGGTTCCATCATATAGCTTGCCCTTCATGGCTGTATGATAAAGAGGTTTGTCTTGTTTTAGTGAATTCTGTCTGGCCTGGTGTTTCTAATATATACATCTGCTGAAGCAGCAAGCAATTGATGTTATTGATGGTCTTCATTTATATTGAATCTTTTTCACATTCTTTCTACTTTCTTCTTGCTAAAGTAGAATGGGTCTTCACGTAAGAATTTTTTAGAAAAGTCTTATAATCTTCCTTTTTATAATTCATTAATGACTCCTTATAACTCTAGAAGATGTATTTCTCTCTCTTAAATATATTTTAAGGTCATGACAGACATTCCTATTATTCATTCTAAAAAAGGGTGATGAATGTTTTCCAGTCAAGCTTCATGTCCCTGATAGTAACTTTTTTTTAACTGCTAAATTTATCAGGGAACATTGTAAAGACCTTTCAGAAGTAATCAGATTGATTTAGGATTAAAAAATTATATTGAATGCTATTTGGTTTCAGTTAGCTATTGCTGAATAGTATATTCGGAAAGCTTTGCGGGAGATTATTCTGATACTAAATTGGAAGATACCTTAAGTAGTTGATAGAGATTTGCTGAACAAAGACCTCAGTAAAATGGAAACATAATGTGTGCTTGTATGAACCACTTCAATTCACAATCAACTCTCATCTTATACAAAATTATTTGCATGCTACATATTAATAAAATATTTATCAAGTACAGATATTTTGATTGCTGAACACTTCTCTAATACAGTAAATTGAAGATCTTCATTAATAATTTGGATTTCTTCAATATTTTTCAATATTTGTATTCACAGTAAAACATAATTTCTCCAAAGAGAAGAAACTATATCAAAAGATTCAGGCTACTTATTAAAATACAAGTTTATTAAAAAAAAAAAAAAAACCTGTAGCATATGCCTGTTAACTCTGCAGAACAAAGTGACATTGCAAACTGGGAAGAGTTGGTAAGACATATTTATGATGTTGAACAAAAATGTTAAGATATAGTATTTCTGTTTTATTTCAAGTTGCTATTTTTATTGGTATTTTGCACAGATATGTGTGTGTGTGTATGTGTGTGTATCTAGAGATGTACTAATGAAAACCCCATGTATTATATCTATATAAGAAGAAAGGAAGAAACATTTAGATATACTGAATTATTCCAGGTTTGCCACTTTTCCCCTTGGTGGTTCAGCAATAAATTATCTGCCTGCAATTCAGGAGATGCGGGTTAAATCCCTGGGTCAGGAACATTCCCTGGAGAAGGAAATGGCAACCCACTCCAGTATTCTTGCCTGGGAAATCCCATGGACAGAGGAACCTGGCAGGCTACAGTTCATGAGCTCACAAACAGTTGGACACAACTTAGCAACTAAACAACAACTATTCTAGGTGTATATGGCACTTTATGAATTTTGATTCAGTTCAGTTCAGTTCAGTCGCTCAGTTGTGTCCGACTCTTTGCGACCCCATGAATCGCAGCATGCCAGGCCTCCCTGTCCATCACCATTTTCCGGAGTTCACTCAGACTCATGTACATCAAGTCCGTGATGACATCCAGCCATCTCATCCTCGGTCGTTCCCTTCTGCTCCTGCGCCCAATTCCTCCCAGCATCAGAGTCTTTTCAATGAGTCAACTCTTCACATGAGGTGGCCAAAGAACTGGAGTTTCAGCTTTAGCATCATTTCTTCCAAAGAAATCCCAGGGCTGATCTCCTTCAGAATGGACTGGTTGGATCTCCTTGCAGTCCAAGGGACTCTCAAGAGTCTTCTCCAACACCACAGTTCAAAAGCATCAATTCTTTGGTGCTCAGCCTTCTTCACAGTCCAACTCTCACATCCATACATGACCACAGGAAAAATCATAGCCTTGACTAGACGGACCTTAGTTGGCAAAGTAATGTCTCTGCTTTTGAATATACTATCTAGGTTGGTCATAACTTTTCTTCCAAGGAGTAAGTGTCTTTTAATTTCATGGCTGCAATCACCATCTGCAGTGATTTTCGAGCCCCCCAAAATAAAAGTCTGACACTGTTTCCACTGTTTCCCCATCTATTTTCCATGAAGTGATGAGACCAGATGTCATGATCTTCATTTTCTGAATGTTGAGATTTAAGCCAACTTTTTCGCNAGCAGCTGCACTTTGCTGGAGCAGCCGTGAAGAGATACCCCATGTCCAAGGTAAGAGAACCCAAGTAAGACGGTAGGTGTTGTGAAAAGCATCAGAGAGCAGACACACAAATCATAATCACAGAAAACTAGTCAGTCTAATCACATGGACCACAGCTTTGTCAAACTCAATGAAACTAAGCCATGCCATGTGGGGCCACCCAAGATAGGCGGGTCAAGGTGGAGAGGTCTGACAGAATGTGGTTCACTGGAGAAGGGAATGGCAAACCACTTCAGTATTCTTGCCTTGAGAACCCCATGAACAGTATGAAAAGGCAAAATGATAGGACACTGAAAGAGGAACTCCCCAGGTCGGTATGTGCCCAAATTGCTATGGAGATCAGTGGAGAAATAACTATCCTTCTTAGCAGCATATAGTTCAATTAATTCAATACAGGTCAATTTATATAATAAATAGTTCAATTATCTTCCTTACAGACTTACAATGTCCAGAAGTTATAAAACAAAAAAGTAATCAACAGAGATAGAATCATTCTTAATGGAGAGTTTGAGTGAGTGAGTGAGTGAAGTCGTTCAGTCGTGTACTACTCTTTGTGACTCCATGGACTGTAGCCCACTAGGCTCCTCCGCCCATGGGATTCTCCAGGCAAGAGTACTGGAGTGGGTTTCCATTTCCTTCTCCAGAGGATCTTTCCGACCCAGGAATTGAACCCAGGTCTCCCGCATTGTAGGAAGATGCTTTACAGTCTGAGCCACCAGGGAAGTCTTAAGAGCTAAGATCTTAAGAGCTTCCAAATTTAAAGAGATATTAGAATTTATTGATTTTTTATGTAAAACTTACAAAATACAATATTGGCAAACAATTTGAATTGTAAACCTATTCTTAACCAGAGCATAACAACAACAACAAAAAAATCTGTGTGCTTGATCTATTGAAATGCAGATAACAATATATTGACTGTATTTCCAGTATCTAAGTTGTTCCTAAAAGTTGAATGAAGTACCCTCAGAAGTTAGCTACTTTAATTTTGTGATACTTCCAAAAGTATCAAATATGAGTTAGCATATGAGATGGCATATGAGTTAGTCACTATGATAAGATAATCTTTGTACACACAGCAGCAGTCAACCCTACATGTATGCGACTCACTTTGCCGGAGAAATAAAGGTAAATGGTAACAGTTCTTGCCTTAAAAGATCTGTTTGGTGTCTTCATGGAAAGGAGATAAATGAAGAGAAAATTACCATTAGAAGTGATTAGTTCAATAATAAAGATTTGAATGGAGTAATTCATTGTGTTCTAGAATCTGTATATGGATCAAAGAATAATAACATTTAACAAGAGCTTGAAGGAAAACTATTTTCTACAAGGACAAAGGTAAAGAGTACTTTCAGAAAGAGTGAACTTCCAGAGACAAAAGGCTTTCAAGAGAAATCAAATAAACCCATAGGTATATTTTCAAGGATGAATTTTTTATAGTACAAAAGAAAACATTTTAAATAAAGTGTTTTTATTTTATTGGCAAACAGTTAAATAAACTGAAGTTCCCCATAACAGGCTTAGAAGCATGAATACCCTTGAATGTTACAAGGTAACAAATCTCTGAATTTTTCTGGAATGTATGTGTTACACCCAAATTATGGAAATGGATTATATCCAACAATTTCTGTTAATTTGTCAATGAAATAATTTGCAAGGTTTAAATCTATACCTTCTGTCTTTGGGAGGAAAATACAATAATTAGAGAATCAGAATTTATGTAAATAACAAGAGTACTCTTTCCAGAGCACTTGGGTTTTTCTGGCTTATTGGTACAGAATCCACTTGCAATATAGGTAGACCTGGGTTCAGTTCCTGGGTGGGGAAGATCTCCTGGAGTATGAAATGGCAGCCCACTCCAGTATTCTTGCCTGGAAATCCCATGGACAATGCAATTAATGGGGCATAAAGAGTCAGGAATGACTGAGTGACTAATTCTTTCACTCACCAGAATGATGAGTCCTTTTGGAAAATATTCATTTAGAATATACAAAGCTTCCATCTCAATGGCATAAAGATACTTATCTCATCTTTACATCTCTACACTTATGCCCCAAATACAAG